>APFE030939841.1:174481-227935 GCA_000404065.3 Pinus taeda
TGAGATCTTAAAAAAATGAAATTCCAAAACAAGAGTAGAACACATAGTAAACAAAACCACAAAGAAACTTTTTATTAAAATAGAGAATAACTATAGCAGCCACATTGTGGCGGACAATCTATCCTTTTACAAGATGAGGCTTGTAACTTATAGCCTTTTTTATTTACAATACCATGGGTAAATTCCATGGGTATAGATACCATGGGTCAATGAATACCATGGATGGATGCCACTTTCCATTCGAATTAGTGTGAATTGTCTTAGGAAGAATATGTTTTCATGGAGAGGCTTTATTTGGATTGATAAGTGACGCTTGCTTGAATGGTGTAACTTTAATGCTATTTTCTTCCATTTTGTGTGGAATTTATGAAAATAGGGTTTTCCATATGCAATATTAAAAAGTGAAAAAACTTTTGTGAACTCTTGTTTCTATGTATTTATGCAAAATTTGTCAAGTATCTATCAAAGGAACTAGTTGTCTTGCACCCTTTAACCTTAAATAACCTACACAACAAAGTCGTTGGGATTTCCTAAGTGAAGTGAATTGTCTTCCACTCTCTCTATCCAGGGTCTCTTCTATGTTGACCTCACCCTAATTGAATTCAATGACCAATTTAGTAGAAGCATTAGTCTTGTTGTGTTAGCCGAACTTTATTTTATTTTTTTCTTTATTTCATGGTAACTAGGGTTAGGGTTTGGTTAAAATTAAATTTTACAACTAAATTGCTCCTATATGTTATTTTCTTTTAGGTATAAATTGCCTCTATTAATGTTTGAAAAGAAAAATCTATCATTTATGCATGTTTGACCACAAATTTTGGGGTTGATGTCTAGGTTTCTTTTGTTGTTTTTTTCATTTTTGGTGATCGAAAATTATTTTTTAACCTATCCCTTATTGATTGTTGGGAACACTGAGAGGGGGGTGAATCAGTATTTCTCTTCAATTAGTTAATTTTAACTTCACATAGCATTAATTATCATTAGCATTAAATCAAAACACAAATTAGCAACACCATTCAACAATGCGCAACATCTAAGACAGTACACAAGCGATTTTTAGGTGGAAACCCTTCTGAGAGAAAAACCATCAAACACTTCTTAATATAGGTCTTCAAAATTTTACATCAATTAAGAAGATCCAACTTCCAATATTCTCATCATCACCTAAAGGAGGCTCCAACCCCTTGATTTACCAACTCTAACTAGAAGGACACTCCAATGCCTAGGTTTAACAACTCCAACTAGAAAGACACTCCAATGCCCTGTTTTACCAGCTCCAACTGGAAGGACACTCCAACATCCTGGTTTTATCAGCTTCAATCTCCAACACCCTGAATAGGCTCCAAAATGCCTTAGCACCACCCTACCACTCTAAATTTTTCTTAGGCTCCAACCTGAAGGAGACTCCAATCTCCTACCTTACATAGCCTCGCCACCCTATTCAGCAAGCAGACCAAGTTTCACAATTTTTAGACTAGATCCACTGATGACTAGTACAATTTCAAATAGGAGGTGAATCAGTGTATGCCACTGAATGATCAAATTATTTGCAATGGCAACAATATGCAGACCACCAAAAAACTCTATCCTCTACACCATGTCAATCATATTGCATGTAGTTGCCACTATTGTCCTCAACATTGTCACTTGTGCAACAACACTCACAAATGGATATGCATGACAATGCACATAAATTTGTTGCTAAGATACTCTTGGCCCCATGTTGTTGCAAAAAATGTCACAAGATATATCATTCAACGTGTTACTTCATCGACTGGTCTGAAGGATGTTGACATTGTAGTCTAATGATGACATAATCCCATATGCCTTAGATCAGATGTTTGACCTTCTTCCAAATGTCTTTGTTGCCAGCATAGGACATACATTGTCATATACCTTGTTAATGCTCAGATCTTATCAGATGCAAAACAATGTTCCTGTACTGTTGGTAGACTCTTAGCACAATAAATATTAATCAAAATATCATACATACAAATTATCTCAAAATTGTTGGTGTATCCCTTAGATGTACAATCCTTGCTCAGCAATGGAACTTCTCCTTGAAGATGCCCTATAGCTAAATATGTTTGCCAATGTAAGTCTACTTTAGACTTGTCTGAAGATGAAGACTCTTGCCTTCAAAGCATGCCTTTGATCATATGTTGAAGAGAAAAACATAGTTTGTGACAAATGTGTTATGTGTGTTGTGCTTTGAACTTAAATAAAGTTGCTTCAAGAACGACTTCATATGTGCAACGAAGATTACCCTCAATACAAATACTTGCACCACAAATTACCCTACTAGTCTCATCTTCAGAATTTACTCAGATTAATCCATAGCAAGAGGGATTATACAAACCTTTGTTTAAGTGAATAATCGGGCCTCAAAGATGATCATTATCAAATGATATCTTGGTATGTTCCTCAATTGTATCAAAACTAACCTCATGCAAAAAAAAACACTCTGATAGAATTAGACTCGCCTTCTTTACAGCTTCATGACTTCATGCAATTGTACCCATGTCTTCAGCCCTTAGACCATTTTTTACGCTAATATATTTCCAATGAATGATGCCACATAATTGATCTAATAGAGGTTGAAATTGTGTGCCTTGGGAAGCCCAATTTGAGACAAACCCTAGTCTTGAACAGACCTCAAAATATCCTTACACTAAGTTAGATAGGTGGTGTATGAGTCTCAAAGACAAGAAGAGTTGAGATTGCCTTGAATGGCCCTTAATCACAATACAAAATTGATGCTTCGAACCTGTTATTAAGGGAGAGTATAAGACTCAGAATTGTACCAAAACAACCCATTAATTTATGCCCTAAGAGGGCCAAAATATTTCAGAAGAACCACAAATTTGTCTAAGAACTCATGAAGATTTCAATTAGAGGATGAGGTCAAATAGACCTCAATACTCGGGCACAGTAAGACTAAAAACTTCAACAACAGAATATCATTTTACCCACAAGAAACCCCTTCCTAAAGAAAAAAAAAATGAACCCCAATCTCAGTCCATGAGGCTTGCGAATAGCACAGACTTTAAGCCCTAGATCAACACAGGAGTGAGCCTCAGGCAAGCTAAGACTGGTCTCGGAAATAGATCAAGCAATGAATCTTAGTAATAGGTCAAAATTTTATTTAAGATGTTCTGCTCTGTAACCTTCAATGGGTCTCAACCATGCATAAGAGTAACTTAAATAGAATAGAAAAAGGAGATCGAGTAGAGATTGCACTAACTTCAGTCCTTAAGATGATGCGATTTTTTCTCATATAGCATCATGAAAGGGGCCAAATAGTCCTCCTATAGGGCCAAATTTTCCTCTCCAATTGTCTTTGATATGGCCTCAAATTTTGTTCCAAAATTTCCTTAGATGAGGACGAATGAGCTCAGAAAAATCCCAGCAAATAACCATAAGAAAACACAAATAATTATCCTAGAAACCCTTCTCCAAACTTTGACCTTCTTCTTCAAGTATTTAAAACTACTCCAAGTGCAGAGGTATTTTAGAGAGATCACAAAAGATAGAAAATTAGTTCATGCTTTTATGAGGAGATCGATCCTATATTTGTAGATGAGAATTAGGGATCTTAGTGAGGCCGACTTGATCAACAAGGAGGGATACAAAAAATTAAATTTCAATTGAGTTCGACTTGTCTTGGAGGCCAAATTTAATTAGGAGCCACAAAAACTGATTTAGAATAAACTTCCTTTGACCATATTTGTAGGTAAGCTAGAATATACTAGGTCCAGCGTTAATTTGAAATAGATAATTCACAAATAAACCAATCCAATGAAGCTTGCCACATCATATAGCTTTAGGGATTTTGACCACAATAAGGGGGCACCAACTTTGAATGAGCATAACTCCTCAACTGTGAGGATTTATGAGGCATGACACATACCATTAGAATCGGCATGATGAAGACCATAATCTTGTGATAGTTTCACTTGAAATTTCACTTATCTTATTAGCCAAAATATTCATCAAAATTATGGTATCATTTGGGCTTCCAAGACATCTTGATCATTGGAGCTTCCAATCAATGAAAACTACATGAATATTAAGAGTGTTCAAGAACTAACATTGGCATCAATGACAACACCATTCAACAATCTCCCCCTTTTTCATTAATGGAAACACATACTCCACATGCAATTACTACTACCCTTGAATTTAGGCTTATTATCTTCCTTTCTTGGTTTCTCTCCCCCTTTGACATCAATGGAAAAGGGTTACTCCCCCTAAAAATATACCTTCTTCTCTCTTCCTACAATAAATTTCCTTTTTCCTCTTGACATATTATTCCTTTCACAGATTGCCACAATTGTTTCCTCCTATCAATATGCATTACCGAAAATATATACTATTAGTCCTTCTGCAATTCTATCATGCTGCTCCAGATGAAAAATCTACATGATCTGTCAATCCATTGAAAGATATATCTTGAAATCTACAACTACAGCTACTTAGAGTCCCCCTCTACAATATTTTGTTAATTTGTGTAGCTTGGTAGGTACTCCCATAACCCTAGGGCACACGGTTTGGGAGAAAATGGACCACAAAGGCTTTGTGGGAGAAATACTCAAGCAGAGGGGTTTTAGACCCAAGAAGGGGTTTAAATATAAAAAGAAAATTATTATTATTCCTAAGGTCTAGATGAATAAAACCCTAAGATCTAGAGTGTTCCTAAGAGGCCTAACAAAAAGTTATTTAAAAAGGCCTAAGGATCAAGCCAATGTATCAAGTGGGAGGAGCTCATTTGATTGAAGAGGTTGGTTGAGATGTAGCCTAAGAGGAGGTAGATCTAGAAGGTTAAGTAGGGTTACTAGAGGAGGCCATGATCTAATCCAAGAGCCACAATATCTCAAGAAGGCAGTGAAGAAGGCCCAAGAAATATCGGCAATAGAGGAAATGGCTTCTCTCCAAGATAATTCGCTCTCATGGAGGTCTTCTTCAGCCCAAGTAGTTGAGTCAACTTAGTGTGTTGTGGAGAGGGAGACAGGGTCGAAAGGCCTAAATAACTTTCCAAGAGTAGGGTTGCACCTCATATCTCTTGTTTCATGTAAGAGTAAGGGTAAAATTCCCTAGTTAATTTTACAATGCTACAAGAAGGAGTTGCAAGCCTTAGCATGCAAGAGAAAAAGATCTAGATTCCAGTGTTAAATGAGGCTAGGAGGGTCGAACTCCATCTGACCATAGCAAGGAAGTTGAGCGGCCTATGCAACCTAGTTCAAGATGAGACGGACCTATAAGGTGAGGCCACAAGATTGTCCAAAATTGCTAGTGCAACTAGACAAGGAAGTCAAATAGTTAGTTGTGCACAAGGATGGCTAGAAGAAAATGAATCCATTGAGACATCGTGTTAGGTGGAGAAGTTTTTTCAAGGCTTGGAACAACAGTATTATTGGTTCTTAAGAACAGTGAAAGACGTAGGTCGATCATTGTCAGAGGATTGTTGTGATGCCCTAGTTAAGGATTTCTTTTGTGCAAGGTCAGCTAGAGAAGTTTTGACCCTAAGTGGCCCAGCTCTGCGCATTAACAAGACAATAGTGACCCTTACAAGATGAAATTATATGTGATATGCATTTGTGGTTAGGGTGGCATGTTCAGGAGTTGTGCATTATAATTAAAGGTGCCAATAGGGTAGATGTGTACAGGTTACCTTGAAGAAAAGAAGAGCAATATGAAGTATGTTCATAGGTGATGAACAATAGTGATTAGTGTGCCCTAGACCTATAAGTTGAGGATCAAAGTACAAGTGTGAGGGAAGTGTATATGGTAGCCCTAGATCAATCAAGGTGTTGATTGTATGTGGGTTGTGTTGGAAACCCTAAAGAGTATACTTTTACAATGAGTTAAAGGAGTTGTTATAGGGCGGTTTTGGAGGCCATAGGATCAACCTTCTAAAGTGGAAAGAAGGTTGACAAGTACGTAGATCTTGAAGACTAATCATTGTTCACAAATGAAGTTGTGAACAACAACTTTCATATGAAATATACAGCAACTTGAATACCTCAAGTATAGTGTTCATGAAAGGAGCCATGTACTGTTAGGACCTAGATTGTTAGAACCCTAGTTCAGGGATTGCAGATGAGAAGACTTCAGTGAAAAGTGGGTAGTTCCAGAAGATCCAATGAGTAGACTTCTTAATGGAGCTAGAAGGTTTCTAGTGGGCAGATCAATGAGCCAAAGTTCAATGAAACAAAAGGAGAAGTGATCATTGATAGTGGTAAGATGGGAAGTTGAAGATTCAGTTGCAGTGATCAGCAAGTGTGAAGGCAAGAGGACCCGCTAGACATGTTCAAGGTACGTGGACTAAAAGGGTTGTGTCTAGCCTCCATCAACAGGTAGGTCAAGTTTACTTTTTTTAGGGTAGGTTGGTGGTCAAAGTGACTGACATAAGGCCCTAGTTGTATCCTTGTATAAGGGCTATATGTAAGGGACACGATCCTTGTTACGTGATCCCTAATATTTTTGTATTCTAGATTGTAATATAAAAAGTAATGGGTTTAAAAAGTTAAAAATTGTCATGTGAACTAGTTGATTCACTGATGTTTGTTATTTCGTTGTGAAAAGTAGAAGTATTGTGGAATTAAGTGGGTTTTTGTCAGAGATTTTAAGACCTAAACCATATTCTCAACTAAAGAAAAAAATAAACACATTCACAGGACAAATAGTCAACAAGCTAGATTCTTCAAATAATGTATGTCAAACCAACTTTGCAGCCAAATCATCCTGAACCTTGACATCTTCCAATGTACACGTTAACTCATCATAGTCTTGCAACTTTACAAATACTAAGAGCATGATTGCCGAGACTTTTTCATTCACTTGATCCTCTTGTTTTTCTTTTCTTCTCCAAATCGTCTTGTACCTAATATCAATATTTTCCTTCATCTATCTGCAATCACAAGCCATGTGTCCATAGTTATGGACTTTGAATTATTTTATGTGATTCCTGAAAGAAAGAGAAACTGACATACACTTTTAGATGATAAAGTCATTTTGAAATCTATCATGTGATCCTGCAAACTTGCTTCTATGGTTTTGATAATGTCTGCAATCCCCATCCATATGCCCGAATTTAGAATATGAGAAACAATAACCATTAAACATACTAAGGCACCTGGATGAGATGTCTTGTCTTGACAATCTTGTGTAAACATTTTTTCTTGGAGGAGGTACAACCCTTTGTTGATCCTTGTCCTTTATTACTTCAACATTAATTCTTGGAGCAGCATTACCTTTAATCTTCTTTTGATTTTGATTTGGCCTTTGAAGGATCTTTTTGTCAGGATTCCCATCATTTTTTCTTTATGGACGCATGAAGCTTGTTCCTTCATTTCATGGGGATTCATCTGCTTCTTTCGCCTTCATCTTCAATCAAGAACTAACATTATTCTTTCTTTCGTCATCCAACAATTTCTCATTCTGCCATTTCCTAAGCTTGTCTATTACAGTTAGGGCAGCATCAAGTTCTCATTTCTTTTGAGAAATATCTTCCTGAAACAGGATTTTCAAGACTTTTCTTCTTTATTCCACCTCCTCTACTTGCAATTTTAGAAGGGTGACCTTTTATGTTGCTTTGTTAAACTCTTACATTTGTTCCTTCTACCTTTTCCTTTCCTTTATGAGTCTATTTATTTCTGCTAGAGATGCATCAAGTTCCTTTTTCTTTGATCAACTTCTACTATGGATTCCTCTAACTAACTTGTCAAGCTTTCTTCTTTATTTTTAGCTTCAAGCACTTGAATTCTTAGAAGGGAAACTTGTTCTTCAAGTACCTAATTTAGCTTCCTTTCTTTGTTAAAATCACATAAGGTACTTATCAATTCTACCTCCATGTTGACTACTGCTCCTTCTTCATCATTGTCAAATTCTTCGACCTAAGAATCTATTTTATTTGAATCACAGTTATAATAATCTTGTTCTTGACCTGTATGCTTCTTTGAGTAGAGACTATAGAGATTCTTCCAAATATTTCGGGCCATTAACCTACTTTGGCTTTCACAAAATCTGGAAAAGCACTAAGAATGGCATTCATGGATTTTGTATTGTATCTTCTAGATTCGTCGGTAGATGTATCTCCAGAAACAAAAGAGTGTCGTAGATCACATCCATGAGCTTTCAAATAGACTTCCATTTTAGATTCCCATAGTTCATATTTGGCTTCATTAAACTCATGAGCTACACCAAATTGATTTTCTTCATTAGCTATAATATATTTTTGAGACTACTACAATGTCAGAGACTTCCTTCGATATTTTGGATGTGTGCTTCTTTGACTTTCCCATCTCTACGCTTTTGAGATTAGCCTTCCAGTTGTTAATTTGCAGTTGAAGTAACCTGTTCTAATACCAATTGTTGGAAATAGTGAGAGCAGGGTGAATCAATATTTCTCTTCAATTAGTTAATTTTAACTTCACATAGCATTAATTATCATTAAAATTAAATCAAAACATAAATTAGCAACACCATTCAACAATGCACAACGTCCAAGATAGTAGACAAGAGATTTTTAGGTGGAAACCCTTCTGAGAGGAAAACCACTAAACGCTTCTTAATGTAAGTCTTAAAAAATTTACATCAACTAGGAAGCTCCAACTTCCATGATTCTCAGCATCAAGTGAAGGAGGCTCCAACCCCCTAATTTACCAGCTCCAACTAGAAGGATGTTCCAACACCTTGGTGTACCATCTCCAACTAGAAGGACGCTCCAATGCCTTATTTTACTAGCTCCAATGCCCTGGTTTTATCAGCTTCGACTGAAAGGATGCTCCAATACTCTGCACGGGCTCCAACCCACCCGAGCACCACCTTGACGCCTTTTCTCAAGCTCTAACCTAAAGGAGACACCAATATCATGCCATGCACCACCCTGCCACCCTATTCAACAAGCAAACCACGTTTCACAATTTTCAGATTGGATCCACCAGTGACTAGTACAATTTTAAATAAGAGGTGAAGCAGTGTGCGGCAAGTCAATGATAAGATTGTCTACAATGGCAACAATATGTAGACCATCAACAAACTTTGTCCTCTATACTCTGTCAATCATAATGCCCATACCTTCCACTTGTGTCCTTAACATTGTCACTTGTATGAAAACATTCACAAATGGATATACATGAGAATGCACATCAAGTTGTTTCCAATTTGTTCTTGGCCCCACACTATTGCAGAAGATGTCACAATATATATCATTCAATGTGTTGCTTCATCAACTGGTCTAAAGGATGTTAACATTGTAGTCCAACGATGACATAGTCCTATATGCCTCAGATCAAACATGTGACCTTCTTCCAACTGTCTATGGTGTCACCTTGGGAGGTTCATTGTCATATACCTTATTACTACTAAGATGTTAGCAGATGTAAAACAATGTTCTTGTAATGTTGGTAGACTCCTAACGCAATAAACATTAATGAAGATAGAATACATACAAATTATCCCAAGGTTGTCGATGTATCCCTCAAATGTCCAATCATTGCTCAGCAATGGAACTACCCCTTGAAGATGCCCAAATACCTGAGGATGTTTTCCACTATCAGTCTGCTTCATACTTGTCTAAAGATGAAAAGTCTCACCTTCAAAAGATGCTTTTGATCATATGTTGAAGAGAAAAACACAGTTTGTGACAAATGCATTATGTGTGTTGTGTTCTGACCTTAAAAAAATATGCTTCAAGAACAACTTCAGATGTGCAATGAAGATTACCCTCAATACAACGACTTGCACCACAAATTACCCTAATAGTCTAAGCTTAATAATTTACTCACATTAAACCATAGAAAGAGGGCTTAGACAGACCTTTGATTAAGTGAAGAATCATGCCTCAAAAATTATCCTTAAAAAAAGTTATCTTGGTATATTTTTCAATTGTATCAGTATTAACCTTTGCAAAAAACAATCTGGCATAATCAAACTCGCCTTATTTATTAGGAGTTTATGCAATTGTACCCACATCTTCAACCCTTAGATCATATTTTTACATTGATATATTTCCAACGAATAATGCCACACAATTGATCTAATAAAGGAAAAAATTATGTGCCTCGAGAAGCCCAATTTGAGATAAACACTAGCCTTGAACAAACAACAAAATATCCTTGCACTGAGTTAGATAGGTTGTGTACGAGTATCAAATACAAGAAGAGTCGAGACTGCCTTGAATAGCCCTCAATCACAATACAAAAGTGTTGCTTCAAATCTGTAATGAATGGCAATTATAGGACTTAGAACTGTACCAAAATAAGCCACTAATTTAAGCCCTAAGAGGGTTGAAATATCTCAGAAGAAATAGCCTCTAAAGAACCATTGATTTTCCCAACAACTCATGAATATTAATGTTAGAGCAAGAGGCCAAATAGACCTCAATACTTAGTCACAGTAAGACTAAAAACTTCGGCAACAGGAGACCATTTTACCCACGAGAAACCCCCGCATGTAAAACAAAATAATTAACCTCAATCTCAATCCATGAGGCTCGCAAATAGCACAAGCTTTAAGCCCTAGATCAACACAAGAGTGAGCCTCAAGTAGGCCGAGAGTGACCTTAGGAATAGATCAAGCAATGAATCTCACTAATAGTTCATAAATTGATTTAAGATGTTCTGCTCCAAACCTTTGAATAGGTCTCAACCATGCACAAGAGTAACTCAAATAAAATAGAAAAAGAAGGCCAAATAGAGATTGAGCTAACTCCAGTCCTTAAGATGGTGCAAATTTGCCTCAGATAGGCTCAGGAGAGGGGCCAAATAGTCCTCCTACAGGGCCGAAATTTCCTCTGCAAATGTCTTTGATCTGGCCTCAAAAATCATCTTTGAATTGCCTTAGAGGAGGAGGAATGAGCTTAGAAAATTCCCAACGAATAACCATAAGAAAACACAAAGAATTAACCCAGAAACCCTTCTCCAAACTTTGACCACCTTCTTCAAGTATTCAATACTACTCTAGGTTGCAGAGGTATTTTAGAGATCACAAAAGATAGAAAATTAGTTCATGCTTTTGTGTGGAGATTGATCCTATATTTATAGAGGAGAATTAGAGCTCTTAATGAGGCCGACTTGATCAACAAGGAGGGAAACAAAAATTTCAATTTCAATTTTGGAGCTAAAAACTAACTTCTTCTTGGAGGCCAAATTTAATTAGGAGATGCAAAAACTGATTTAGAATAAACTTCCTTTGACCATTTTTGTAGGCAAGCTAGACTATATTAGGTCCAACATTAATTTTGAAATAGATAAGTCACAAATAAAACAATCCAAAGAAACTTTCCACATCTTCTTTGGGGATTTTGACCACAACAAGGGGGCACCAACTTTGAATGAGAATACCTCCTCAATCGTAAGGAGTTATGAGGCGTGCCACATACCATTAGAAACGACATGACGAGGACCATCATCCTATGATAGTTTCACTTGCAATATCATTGATCTACTTAGCCAAAATATTCATCGAATGCGGGTATCATTTTGGCTTCCAAGACATCTCGATCATTGGAGCTTCCAATCAATGCAAACTAGACGAGTATTAAGAGCATTCAAAACCAAATTTGGCATCAATGAAAACACCATTCAAAACTTACTTTCTTGAACAACCTCAAATCTTTATTGATATTACCATTTATATGATTTTATAATTTTTTGCATGTTGTAAATCTACATACCTGTAAAACTCTAACTTATGAAAGCATTCTTTAGTTGATGGTGGCTAGTGGGAAATCTTACTTGAACATCAATATACTATATCTCGGCCTCCAAGGCCTTGGCAGTAATTCCCTCTATTTCATAAACTTTTTTTCCACCCCTAAGTTTGTCTTTGACGAATATTATTTAGGGTGTTTAGGTGCAAGTCCCTTAGAAAGTTATTTGGCTTAGATTCGTATGCCATCTAAACTCTAAATATTTTCTAGGAAGCATCCCTTGTGGGGATAATATCTAACCACAAAAAAGCAGGGGAGAAGCCACTAAGGTGACAGTGCTAGCTAATCTCATTGTTGCTATTAGACCTAGAGTGCCTAATGACATTTTGCACTATGTTGTTAGATTTTTTGGTAACGGGTACTAAGTTGTCAACAATATTTTACCAAGTGCAAAGGAAATGTGGGGAAATTCTATTATCATGAACCTCAAACAATCAAGTATTTAATATTGCACTCAATTCTATGCTTCAAGGACGAAGCATTTTTAAGAGGGAATGGCTTGTGATTTACTTAAAAAGTATATTGTCGTTTACTTAATAAATATGTTTATATTATAATTTTAAATGGCTGTACCTTTTCCTAACAACACCACAAGTCAATCCTCATGTGTGTAAATACATGTACCTTTGTACCTTATTAACATGCCGAGAAATTATTATAACATATATTTATTTATATCCATTTATTTTAGATTGCTCCATATATCACTTTCATGTGGAGCACCTATCACATTCGCTCATTTTCACATGATTCCAAGTGTTATTATGGTTTATCTAATGGTGGTTCAATGTGGTTTTGAGCCTCATGTGTGAGATCCTTAGATATTTGAAGTTTATTAAAACTAAATACACTTTATTATGATGATAACTATTGTTGGAAATAATACTAAGAGGTGGGGTGAATCAGTATTATCAAATCAATAATTTTATTTCCCAAACAGATTTATATACACTACTTCAGTGAAGTGAACTAGTGTGTACACGCAACTGTGCTTAAAGAAACCAACGTATATGCAGAGAACTTGTGATTTAGACAATCGATCATGTGTTGAGCTTAAACCAGTATATCAGAGATTTATTAGACAGTGCAGTAAAAGAAGAATAAAGCATCACACATAAGCAACACACATTAACACCAAGATTTAAGGTGGAAACCCAATGTGAGTAAAAACCACCTGCTGTTGTCGTCTATGTCTTCTTTTAATAAAAATAAAATATGTTTACAATATTGTATTGGTGCATACTCATACTAGTATGCAGGCTTCTACCTGTAGAAGGTTACAACCTTCTCTTTCTCCAACTTCTAGTGGAAGGGAGCTACAACCCCCTAGCTCTTGTACTAGCCAATATGTTTACTAGTACATAAGCGCCGACCTACAGGAGGCTACGACCTTGTTTCTTCCTTCAGGGACCATGTTTCATAAATTTTCCGACTGGATGCTCCTGGTACACAAAAATACACATGAAGGCCTCGTTTCATTCAATTTTCATACTGGACCCATCAACAACACTGAAGCTTAGAATCAATCACCATTGCAATACAACCATCAAATACATCTGCATCAACCAATCAATGAAACTCAATCATCAATCTCTCAATCACCCACAACTAAATCACTAAAAGCCCATCGTTACTGAAGAAAATCACAATCAATCAATCTGAACATTCAGAATATTGTCATCAAAAACACACAGTCACCAGAACATAGAGCAGAACCCAAAACTATGTAACAATAGTCGAATCCAACTGCAACTTCAAATATCATATTTCATAATGTATACGCTACTTAGATGTGTCGAACCAACGTGTATACGTGTTTTTATCAAAGCCAACCAGCGTACATATATGTAAATATTAACTCATAACTTTGCAACTATTCCAGACTACAGTCATACCCAGATCATAACATTTACGAAATAAAACATGCATCAGTAATTCAGATCTAAACTATACATGATCAAACCACATAATGATAATTCATTTCAGGCCTTAAGATCTTGATCCATCATTAGATTTTATCTCTCATCAACTGCTAAGGTTCATCCTTAGTTCAGATCAAGCAAAGCACCATAAGCCCATAACCCGAATACTTCATAAGATATTCAACTTCCACACCTTGGCCTAATGATCTTATCCTCCTTATATAATCTTAGGCCTTTCTCAATACCTTGGATCAAAACCACTTAGGACCAATACCTTGGTCCAAATACCTAGGGTCAATACCTTGGACCAAATACCTCAGACCAAATACCTTTGACCAATACCTTGGATCAAAATACCTTGGGCCAAATACCTCAGACCAAAAACTTTGTTTTCCAACATGTACGCGCTTTGTCTCCTGTGAAAGTGCGTGTATACATTATATGCTTCTTTTGTTTTGTTAAGCCGCGTGTATACGCTTCTTGGACAAGGTGAACCTGCATATACCTCTCTTTATTCATTCTTTGGAGTCTAATTTGTAATCCTTTGTTGTTAGCCTGTTGCACTGTGAACTGTCATCTGAGTGAGTTGCCATCAAGGACAACACCTGTATCATAATGCCAACAACTATAACCCTTAGACAATCCCCTAGTGCACAAATGTTTAGGTTGATTGTGTTGGAAATACTAAGAGGGGGGGGTGAATCAGTGTTTCTTAGCAATTAGCACTTTTAAATATTTTCAGAGCATTAGTTAATCTTCAATTATTATTAATGTTTACGTAGTAATAACAGTAAATGAAATAACACAATAGACACAAGAATTTTAGGTGGAAACCCCCATCCGGGTCAAAAACCACCAAACACTTTTCTAATAAAATATTTAATCTTCAGCCCCAACTGAAATGAAAGCAACAACTTCCTAGAATTCTAGAAAAGCATTCTTCTCTAGCGCCCACTAAAAGGATGCTCCAACGCCCTAGTTTCTTTAGTAGTCAACTGAATGGATGCCCCAACATCCTAGGCCAACCTACCACACTGAAGTGTTCACAAGCTCCAACCTGTAGGTGACTTCATGCACCAGCCTAGCACCTCCCTACCACCCTATAATGGTTGAAATGAGACAAGAGTGTGGATTCCCGTACAAGGGACAAAAATCCACAATACAATATGATTTACAATGATTTTGACCGAAAACCCAATCACACTATGGCCTACAACCCAACCATGACATCATCCCAACAAAGGCTCCTATACCTCCAAATAATTCATTTTCGACTCTAGGCAGATTGACTCTTTTACAATAATGACTCTTCCAATGATGACACTTTTACAAATGACTCTTTTACAACTTTACAATGATAACCCTTGGCCTTGACACTTCTTCACAATATATGGATGGTTTTCATGTCTTCGGAGGATGTCCTGCTGCAATTCTTCCTTTGATTTGATACTTCTGCTCTTGAATTCTTGCTTGAAGTTGCACTTGAATCTTCTTCTACCTGCATGCAAAATTTGCCCGACAAAACCAATCCCAAAACAAAACAAAATACTCTTCAACTTATCTCTGCCTGCAAAACACATGTAAGTGCATAATAATGAATAAATACAAATTAAAATTACAATGCGTACCTAAAGTGTGCTTGTCACTTTTTTTGTTGACTTGTTGCAGCAATAGACAAAGACTCCCACTCTTGATATAGGCTTGGACTCTATGCAAGACTATATCCAAAATTGACCTAAAGATATATACAATAAAAATTGATGACACCCTAAACTTGTGATGGACCAAGTTCTAAGTACAACAACAGAGACCATTCTATCAGCTATGACAAGACAAGTAACATGAACTTACAATATCATATAGATTTAGTAGACTTGGTTTAGCATCAAGAATATGTAGTATCAAGAATAGGACATTTGAAATGTGATATCAAAACTAACAGTGACATATAGAGACATAGAGATATAATCGAGACCCTATATGTACTTACGTTGTCCTACAAAAACATATGTCAAAGATGATACTCGTATTTCAAATGCAAACACTAATCATACATACCTTGTTGTAGGAGACTTACCCTTGACTGTTGATGTGTGGTCCTTACTGCAGTGATCCTTGAATGCATGCTTTTTCTTTCCTTCTAGGAGCTCGATATTCAATCTATTGTATCTATGTAATTTCAAATCTCCAGGGTCTGAAATTTCGTCCTGTAATAGCCCTTTGAGTCCTCTTTCCAAACCCACAAGTCTGATCAAAATTGAAATCTTCAAGAAAGAGTTATGTCCAATCTCCCATGATGACCTAATTATAGACTAGTTCATTAGAGCGAACTTGTACGAAGTTCCACGTGTCACTATTGCACCCTTCGGCCTTGAAACCGCTACTCAACAAACTATAGTTTGTCCTCTTTCTGTGACTATTTACGAAATTTGAATCCAATGCTCGGACAGAAAGTTATAACAATATTCCCAACGTCACCTGTTTGACATGGAATTCGAGAGCCTGCAAAAACCCTAACTTCCTCATATCATAGCTCCGAAAATATAGCGAACCAAGATTTGAAATTTAGTCACAAGGTTCGTTAAGATTTCGGCTCAAATGGGTTTTAATTTTAGCTTTTGAAGATTCGCAAAAAAATAAGTTATAGCGAAAATGCCACAATGACCTATTTGAAGCCGCAAAATCCCTACTAGAGGAGGATATGAGGGTCACTATTTATATGAATGTCTTGAGTTGAGAGGGTCCTCAACAAGTGAGCATTGGAGGGATTTTAGGAAAAAACAAACATTATTAACTATTGACTATTCAATGACCACAACCAATTGTGAGTGACATGCCACAACCCCATAGGGCTTTAGCCCACTAACTAGTGTTACTAACTTCAAACACGAATATCTCTCAAACCATGAAGAATTACGTGGTGTGCCATATATCAAAGAAAACATATCGACAAGTAAAATCCATCTAGAAGATCCTTGATCAAAATTCCCATGCAAGATCGGGGTAGCCCCTAGTGTTGCTTGGGTTGACATCAATGACAACCACTGATCAACATATTATAGCCTTTTAACTACTAGGTCAACCTAATTTGACATTATGGAGACTTACTGCATGAGAACCCTAGCTTACGGGACTTGGTTTCACACTTGTGTTGGATTATTATGATGTGGACGATGATTTTGAATGGAACACTTAACTTCTTGGCACGTCTATTCAGACATTCATCTTTTTATCACTATTTTATTACTAGGTGATGGGGTCATCCACACCAAGGAATTACTTGGATAGTTATCCTCCTTTGTATATGGATTAAGGGTAGTTTGGCATCTTTGCCATTAGATCTAGTTGTTTTCACACTTTTGGGAGTGTTGTGATGCCTTAGATCTTGTACATGAGAATTTCTAAGAGAGTGACCTCGTCTTGGAGGTTACATGCGACCACTTAAGGTAGTTACATTACACATTTGTTGAAGTTAATTGGTGGAGCAAATTGCCTTTGAGAGATTTATGCAAAACATTGGAGATGTTTTACTTGGTATATTGTCTATTTTGAGGATGCACTCCACCTATTGGCACTTTCATGCATGGGGATTTGTACATGTTCCATGTCAACTCTTATTTTATTCCTAATTTGACTTGTCCTCAAATTAGTTGAGGAAAATGCGTGTTTATATTTTCTTGGAATAGATCTAGAGTTTTAGGATAGATTTTATTATTTTTCTTAGAAGAGGTTTTAAGCTACTCATCTATACAACATGAACTTCTCCTATTGTAATAGTTGTTGGAAGTTCATGGAGACACTTGAGACTAGCTATTTTATATTTGAAGGTGTTTTTGGAGCTTGACTTTTGATGTATTTGTATATATATTTCACGGAGTGTAATGTGGTATTTTTTTTCTATCATTTGAAGAGGACTTTTAATCAAAACCATTATTCTTCACTTGGAAGAATTTCTATGGGAATGATCTCCACCTAAATTCTTATGTTTGTTACTAGAAATTGTTAAAGAAACATCATATTTCTTAATGTGAGGTAGTTGGAATTTACATTTAATAGTAGTGAGCATACCCTTTGATGTAGTATAAAATCTTCCTTAATTAGGACCTTCAAAGCATTTTCTGCATTCTAGGACACCAACATAAGAGTGCTGGAATTTATTCAATTTGATTCAAATTTGTCTTTACTACATGAGAAAGGCTCATTAAAGCATTGATTCATAGACCTCATTTTCCTAATAGAAATTCCAAACACTAATCCCACTTTCCAACCACTTAAAAACTATAAAATCCCTTTTTTCTATTTTACAAATCTGGAAATTACAACTCAAATATAGCAATCCAAATTTGCAAATAACTAAAAAAAATTGCTTAAGTTCACAGTCGTTACTGAACTTATTCCTATTATACAAATTTAATTACAACATTTTAACATTAAAAATAATATCTAACCTAAGTCAAAGCAACCTTTCCATTCCTAATCATTTTTGCTAGACTTAAATTGCCTTAAGGATTCCCCATTAAGTTGTAAGAAACCCAGCGTAAAGAGAGGGAAAGTACTACTTTCGTGACAATGGAGGACTTTTCCAGGTTTCCCTTAGGTTTTCACCTTGTGATTTGAAGTTTTACACCTTGGGTGAGAATTTGAGTACTAACATGCGGGACCTTTGGGATTTTGAGGCCAAGCATTACATGGACTACTAATTGCTAGAACATCAAATAGCCTTTTTTTCCTCTGACTCATTGACTATCAAAAATATTATAGGATTGGTTCCTTTTAAAGAGAAGTATAAGTGAATACAAATATGCAAGGTTGTGTACAATAGGATTGGTTGGAGATTCGAGAAGCAGCTCCAAAGTATGACACCAAAAAGATTTACTATCTTCTACACTAGAAGCACCCTTTATCTCACGTTTAATGCTAAATAGATTTCTTTTGATCCAAAGGATTAGTGGAATTATTGATTGCACATCATTTGGTTGCTCCACCTCACTTACATGCTTCAGGTTTTTTGCTTGCCTGGTTTACTAAGAGTTTCCATCCAAAGCACCCCTTGATAAATGAAAGTTTATGGATGATCTTTGCCTCTATTGCAATCTCTCAAACACTTTGGAACACTTCTATGGGATTGAAAGTTGCTAGAATTTGTTGGAAATATGTTTAGGAACAACACTCATTTCGTCTCAAGGTTTGCTTCATTGGTAGGTAGTGTTGTTTGGTGACTCGAAATGCATAGTACTTTATCCCTTCATGGGCATTTGAGATTTCCTTTGTATCATTGTTTTGTTTACCATTTGGAAGCTACATTGCAAATA
Source organism: Pinus taeda (assembly GCA_000404065.3). NCBI lineage: Eukaryota > Viridiplantae > Streptophyta > Pinopsida > Pinales > Pinaceae > Pinus > Pinus taeda. Next base: position 193,429 of record APFE030939841.1, read on the forward strand.
AGTGTTTTTTTTAAGCTTTCAATTGAATCCAATAATTTTGTTGCTTTTGACGAAAAGATGTATGTATGAAATTGTCTACCAAAAGTTATCTTATAATGAAGGATTCTCTAGCTTATTTTCATATTATTATTTATTTAGTAGTAAGAACATTTAAGATTCCATTCCTACCCCCTTCCACCTTTATTTTCAATGTTTGTAAATATCTCTTGTTAATATATGACACATTTTTCAATCCAAAAAAGAAGATTCCTTTAAAGTTATTTTTCGAGGCAACACACCTCCACCTTATTTTCAATGTATGTAAATATCTCTGTTAATATAAGATTATTTTTCAATTTAAATATATATATATATTATTATATATATATATAAATATAATATATATATATATATATATATATAATATTCAAGGCAAGGGTGTTGATATATGGAGGATTGTGTTGAATACATAAAGTGGCAATGTCATTCCCACTTTAATAGCAAATTCCTTACAATCAACATGTGCAAGGTTGCCTCTGTGATAGAAGAAAAAATGTTCACAAAAAAATCAATTTTGTTTTTGCCTAATAAGATGGCATCTAGAGAAGGTCTAATTTTATCTATTATGCTCATCATTTTTTTCTCTTTGTAAGTTATCATCCAAACAAGAATCATTTAAGGCTAATCTACATGCACAAACCTGACTTTGTGCTTTTTTATTACCCAAGTGTTCCAATGGTAAATTCATTGCCAACATCTAATTTTCTCTAGCGTGAATACAAACCTCAGTTTCCTTAGCCTTAATATGCCTTAATATTATATTTTATTTTTATTGTCATTCCAAACCTTCATATTAATTGTTGAAGATTTAGAGCATAACCTTCATTTTTTTGTTCCCCACATTAGATCTCATTTATGTTTTCAAGAATCCTTGAATGCAACAAAATTTCTCCCCAAATTTGTGTTATTATCTAGTGAAGGAAAGTTTTTCCATCAAAACCCACTTATCCTTCTCTAGCACATAGGACACTAAATTCCAAATGAACAGCTTTGATGCACCCTATTAATACATTTGTTGATTTCTCCTAGGGTTATATTGTTCTTTGCTTTAAAAATTGCATTTCTTCATTAACACATTAAGTTCACCCCATAACATCATAATATTATTTAGATTTATGTCATTATTCAACAGCATATGCAACTATGTAGAAAGAACAATATCATCATCATCAATGCAACGGAACATAAATGAACAATAGACGAAAAGCATTCACACGTAGAGACACCAAGATTGGTCGGAAACCAGGGCAAAACCCACTATGGGGAAAACCATTTCAAATTCTTCTTCTTAGTATATTGTCATCAAATGATTCAGCAAAACAGAATATAATGATTCATATCTTCATCTATGCAATTAACCAGAAAAACAACTACAACATCCATGAAATGAACCCAATAGTGTATGTACACAAAACCCTAATTCAGAAGCCTGTAATGAAATGTCATTGTCTGTGATCAACTGTTGAACATTGCAGTTACTGAGCGAAATCTACAAAAGACTAAGATTTCATCTTTTAGGTCTCGGTCGCACGGAGGAGGTGTCATGCAAGCGACAATAGCTTCCCAGTCGCACCCTTAAGCCTGGCATGCGAGCGACTGGGGTCAGATCTAGACTGCAGAAACCCAAACTCCGAGTCGCATGGATAGAGAGTTGTTCGTGCGACTAGATCAAAACCAATATCAAAATTATCAATATCACAGTATTAGATTCTTTAGACCAAGTGACAAGTAGAACTCTCATCAAGTCATGACTTCATCTATTGTCATGCCAACAAGTTGTCATTTGCGAAGCAATATCAAACCACACTTTATCAAGTCATGATCATAATATGCAAATGCATACACCAAGAATAAGCCATGTAGGTTCCATCCACTTATCATGGGATTACTTCATACTGAATCACAACTGACAATACTTCAACCATTGTGCTAAGAAAAATGAGGCCAATTCCAATATAAGTCACTAGAAGACATTATGCCCACTTGTTGTCAAGGCAAATCATCAATGAAGTCAAATCATTAGTTATCAAATCAAATCTCAAGTTTGCTATCATAGTGAGAACTATTGTCCAAAACATATCTCAACATTAATTCAAAGTTCTAAGTCATTATCATGCATCATGTTAAAACTCCAAACAGTACTCATATAAATCAATCAAATCTAGCCAAACTTTTGCAGCACAAAGTTCAATGGTTAAATCATAATGACATATCTATATGCATATCCTAAGCACCTACAAACACAAGTTCAGTCAGCATATTCACATTATAGCAAGTCATTCAGACTTCCTTGCTCATAGAAATTTATGTTGATTGCTTCATGTCTATGGGACTGACATCCTTCAAGTGAACATTTGATTTCATGCACAAAACTTCATTTTTGTGTCTTGTAGGCATAGCCGCACCCATAGACCTTCCTTTGTGCGGTTGGGAGACTACAGTCGCCCCCTTAACCTTACTTTCGTGCGGTTGAGAAGCTACAGTCGCACTTGTAGACTTACTTCTGTGCGACTGGGGCTTAGAGTAAGGGAAACCTCTCTCTCCTCAGATCAGAACTTTGATATAGACCAACAATGTCAGATATTTGTCTATCCATGCCCATAAATCATACTTCAACAATGAAGGATATACATATAATTCAAATGATAATAGGAGAAGGGCTCTTATGGAGAGATGCTCCCTTTCAATAGGAAGCCACTTTAGTCATCTTCATTCATGCCATCAACCTGTCTATAATGCTATCATGCATCAGCAAATCTATTAGATCGTAAAGTCAGACGATGTCACATATTTATCATGGTTATATTATGTTATCATCATCCACTTCATCGTGACATCATTCTTGTCATCAAGGGTTAGTGTCAAATAGCTAATAGGAGTAAACTTCAAAAATCATGATCACAAGCATTACTTCTTTGTTACATAACTCAATTCATCAAGACAGGGCATTCGATTTTACCATATGCCATGATTACTAAACACATCAAAACATAACCATGGTCAACAAAAGATCATGAGTATCAATCTCATTGGTGTACTTCTATCAATATGGCTACCATGTTTTTCGCAAACAAATTGTGTCAAGTTACCATCTACTAGAATCAAGGTGCTAACCTCCTTTATGAGACCAAGATACTCAAAACAATAGATGTTAGCCAAACATCAAGTATACCAATATATTAAAGATCAACATTAAGAATCTTCATAGAGCCAAGAAGTTCATCATGTTCAAGAAGTAAGATACTTGTTCAATATCAAGTGCACCATTTCATCATAAGAACCATGAATCTAAATCACTTTCATATGCATGCATGAGCCATTTGAGAGGGAGACATTTTCATCACACCTTAGGGCTTATCTTGTCATTCAATATTACAGTTGAAACATAACATTGAAACAATATACCATGCATACCTTGTAGTGTTCAAATACATGTGCATCTTTTCATTCGACATAGGCAGCTTGTAGCACTTTGTCATATTTTCAGCAGGTTCTTTACCTTTTCCAGCTCTAGATTTTCTTTCCTGCATCTCAAATGATCCTCATGGAGGATCCTCTTATTACATCTCATCAAGGAGGTTAGAAACATCTAAATACTCAAATATACATGCAGGAAGTATAAGTAATGATCAAAACAATAATGAGATCAATAAGTCTAAACAAAAGTAAGTATATAAAGAAGCATCATAAATCGGAAAGAACTTATCTTCAATGAAAGGTGATCCTCTCCCTCTTGAACCAACCTTCAAGAGCCATCATTGTATGTTGTCTTCACTATTTCAATCAACGTTATCAACAACCATGCCTACTAGGGACTATCCCATCTAAGGCTTCATCAAATTTATCACAAGTGCTTCAGCATCATTTAGAGGAAATTTTAATTCAAAAATAGCTACCTAAGAAAAAAATTAAGAAATTAATAAAATAATGTCATGTAGACAATTTTTTAATATATCATTTTTATTATATTACTTTTATCAAAATTACCCAAATAAATGTGATGTTTATCATTATATATATATATATATATATATATATATATTTATTATATTTAATTATTAGACAAAATTTCATAAAATTTAAATTAAGAAGAACAAGAAAAACACTTTTTAAATTAATTTAAAGTACCTAAATTTAAATTACAAAAATAAAAAGTTAGACATCATTAAAATTAAATAGCCAATATATTATATTTAAATTAATTTATCAACACAAGATTTAATAAAATTGAAATTAAAAAGTGAATTTAAGGTAAATTTAAAATAACCAAATAAATGCACTTTTTTCAAAATAATAGTATATATATTTTATATTTAAATTAATTTGTTTACACAATATTTAAGGAAATTCAAATTAAAAAGGTAAATTTAAAATTTAAATTAGTTACACGTCATTGAAAATATTATCGATACTATAACTTTCATAGAATAAGATGTTAATTTTATTTTTAATATTTAATATTTAATGTAGTTTTGGGTCACTTGGGAACCACTCACACTTAAGATAGGTAAATTATATTAATAAAAAAATTGCCAATACCTAGTCACACTTGTATCTCTTTTGAATTTTAAAGGATTTTGATTGCATTACATATTATGACATGGAAATTCAATGTTAACCTTTCAAAATCAAATTTCCTCTAATAGGCTTCACGTTGACTATGCTGGGTTTCATATCTCAAATCTTTGCCATAAACCAGGGTTTCTCTCCAACCTTAACCTCATAATATTCATCAAACCCTAATACACAAATTGCTTAAGGTTTTCTTCAAACCTTAAATTATGTTAGGTCTCCTCCATCTTTTCTTGCTTCCACCAAAGGTGTCTCCATCGAAGTGATCTCTATGACTTTTTCTTCAACCCAACTCTGATACCATGTTAGTTTTTCCTGGGGCTATATTGTTCTTTGCTTTGATAATTGCAATTCTTCATTAACACATTAAGTTCACCCCATAACATCATAATATTATTCATATTTACATAATTATTCAACAGAATATGCAACTATGTAAAAAGAACAATATCATCATCATCAATGTAGCGGAACATAAATGAACAATAGAAAGAAAGCATTCACACATAGAGACACCAAGATTGATTGGAGACCAAGGCAAAACCCACTATGGGGAAAACCCTTTCAAATTCTTCTTCTTAGTAGTTTGTCATTAAATGATTAAACAAAAGAGAGTACAATGATCCATATCTTCATCTATGCAACTAACCAGTGAAACAACTACAACATCCATGAAATGAACCCAACAATGCATATACGCAAAACCCTGATTCAAAAACTTGTAATGAATTGTCACTGTCTGCGGTTCATTGTCAAACACTGCAATCACAGAGCAAAATCTTCGAAAGATTGAGATTTCATCTTTTAGGTCTCGGGTCGCACAGAGGAGGTGCCATGTGAGGGACTATAGGTTCCCAGTCACTCCCTTAAGCTTGGCATGCAAGCAACTAGGGTTAGATCTGGACTGCGAAAACCTAACTCCAAGTTGCATGGATGGAGACTTGTTTGTGCGACTGGAAGGCTCCATTCGTATGGATGAGCTTCTGTGTGAGCAACTATGATCAAATCCTTCATGTGTTGTGCATGCGACTAAGGCCCAAAACCCTAAATGAAAGATACGAGTTTCAACCTGATCCTCTGCGCATTAGCCTCATACCTGTGCGAGCAAAAAACCAAGATAGAAGAGTATCTCATGATTGTGTCCAAATGAGGTAGAGGTCAGTTGTATTTATAGCCTTCCAAGGTGGTCCACTTTGCTTTAGCGCCGACCTTGTCAAATATGTACATGTGGACTTTTCTTCATAAGTACACTTACCCTTATCCTATTTAAGTGATTTTTAGGCCGATTTTGGTCCTCTCAAAAAGAGGAATTCAATGTAATTATTATTTCCATTAAGTGAGTTGTCCAAAGTGGAATTTGACCGCAGTTGCATACTTTTAACAACATTGGCCTATGATACTAGCATCTCAGTTGGCATGACCAAATAACTTCACACATAATATTGTTGTTTTTTCACTTATGCCCTTTGAGATGCAAATCTTCTTGACAATGCAAAAACATTAAACTTGGCAAGAGGTTTGCACCTTGAAGGATTTGATCATTCATGGTACTTGTTAAATTCTGGGTTAGAATGAATTTATACCAATATATATATATATATATATATATATATTGCGTAGATGTGATTTAAACAAAATATTTATTAAAAAAATGCCAATGTTATGGATGAGATGGACAAAGCATATAACCTATCCCATACAAAAACTCAAATAGAGACATCCTTCCATATAAGATCAGACAATAAATTATGTTATGGTGACTTGAATCTACACAAAGAGATAAACATGAATAAATGTTTTTTTCAAGGTATCAACAAAGAGGTAATTGCACATGGACTTCAATCCACTAAAGTATACCAATTTCGACCCATCTTAATTCCAAACAATCGAATGCGATCTCTTGGTGTTTAAGAGATCCTAAGTTAGGATGAATCTACATTGATCTATGCATTGATCAAAATTGACATTGTGGATTTCAGAAAACAATGAGGGATGGTGCCAAATAGAATTGACTTAATTTCCTCATATTATATTGGACCCAATCTGGTAAACGCACATAAATAATAAATAGAATTTAGATAAACGTGAGATGCAATTCTATTCACAATGATGTACATATTAATACATAGTATTATGACCCTTGGTTTTCATCTTTCAAGAGGTCGTTTGGACTCCATGTTGATTTTTCGGTAGCATTGGATGTGCTCTAGCTCCGAAATTTTGTGGAGGGACAAGAACACATGAGATCTCCAAGACCCATAAATCATTGGTGAAATTCGACCCGGATTGTATTTTATTAAAATAATATATATTTTTAATGGGGTTCCTAAGTCTAAACTTAGGAAAATTAAAATATTAATGGGTATTAATGAAAATATTGGTGAAAAGCTTCTAGGAGACGAGGATCAAGTCTAATTTAATCTTAGCCATTGATTATAGATTAGATCACCACTGTTGATATCTCAACAGGAAAAGTATAAATGAAGACTTGAGAGTCATTTGGAGACACACCAAGAAAATACTGAGTAACCCGAGGGAAATCGATTCTCAAGGAATAAGAGTTCGATTTCAGAGGGAGAGTTGCAAGGTGAAGGAAGAGGAGGGCATCAGCATCAGTCAGAGACTGAGGAGGAGGGGATGCAGTGCATCAGAGGGGCAGCACAAAGGAACAACTCAGAGAGGCAGCGCAGCAAGGGACGCAGTCCTCATGCAGAGCTAATGCAGAGGTGATGCAGTGGAGGCTGGAGGGTCTCTTGGATGTCATAATTTCTCCAAAAGGTGGAGGAAAATTATCTCAGGGGTTTTCTCAGAGGTTTCTCTATGTTCTACAAATCATTCCTTGTAAAGAGATTATTGCTGAAGAATAAAAGTTAAACCCTCATTTGTTGCACCGGTTTTCTCGCATTGGGATTTCCAGGGGACTATTGTCCAAAATAATTGTGTTGATGTGATTGATTCTTGTGCTTGTATTTCACTGTTCTTTTCTTTATGTTATTATGTGACAACTATAGTAGAATTTACTTTGATGTTCACTAAAGGGTTTTGTAAATAACATATTGTGGAAAATAAGTAGGATAAATAAATCATTTATTGTAGTAGAATTTCGTGTTAGAAATTTTCACATGGTATCGGAGCTCAGATCGGCCAACAGGATTAGAGAATCTGCAACGAGTCATGAACATGACGTTGGAGCAGCAACTCAAAAGGACTCACGAAGTTCTCCTGAGAAAGACGAAAGCATGAAGAATATAATGGTTCACAACAATTTTGTTTTAGCTTCTAGACTGGAAGAAGAAGTCGCCTGCTTGGCAAGTTTTGCTTCCTCTGAGGTTTGGTATATTGATAGTGGAGCTTTTGCGCACATGACAGGAATACAAGAATGTTTCTCGAGCTATCAATAAGAACAAATGAACTTCCAAATCACCATGTACCCTCGTAGGAAGAGGTACTGTACTTTTTCAAACAGAAGCAGGGGATCGGCGTCGAGCTACCAATGTGTTGCATGTGCCTAGATTGGGAATGAACTTACTCTTTGTATCTCAGTTACAGAACAAGGGCTATGATGTTAACTTCATTGGGAATAAAGTATATGTCAAACATCCGAGTTGGAAGAAGGCGGCCCAAATTGGAGTCAAAAGTAACAGACTATATAAGTTACAACTAGACTCTCCAATGGCATTAATAGGCAGCAGCGGTGAAAAATATTTGAATGAACTATGGCACAAAAGGATGGGGCACTTACAGCATGGGGCTCTAAGAATTCTCAGAAGAACCGTCACAGGAGTTCTAAAATTAAGTACCAATGAGATGATGTATGTATAGGTTGCGTACTGGGAAAGTACGCCAATGCGGCTTATTCCAGAAGTAACAGTAGGGAAAAGTGTGTTCTGTGGACTCACGTCCACAAAAGCTCTTAGTGGTGCCAAATACTTTGTCACCTTCATTGATGACCATTCCCAAAAGACTTGGATCTACTTTCTAAAAACCAAGGAGGAGGTTTTTGATCAATTCAAAGAATTAAAGCTATGGTTGAGAATCTGACAAGAAAGAGGATAAAAGTGTTGCGCTCAGACAATAGTGGAGAATACATTGATAAGGACTTCACTGATTTCTGCGCAAGGGAAGGCATCAGAAGAGAATGGACAGCTCCATATAATCCGGAGCAGAATGGAGTAGCAGAGAGGAAGAACAGAACTATTGTTGAAACAGCGTGGGCAATGTTGTATGATCAGGATATGCCCTAATTTCTATGGGCAGAAGCATGTAGCACAATAGTATATGTTCAGAATAGGACTCCTCACAAGGCATTAGGTAAGATTACTCCGGAGAGTGTCTTCACCAGCAAGAAGCCTGAAGTGAGTCATTTCAGAATATTTGGGAGTTTGGCATACTGCCATATACCCAAAGAAAAGAGGAAGAAGTTGGATCAAACTACAAAAAAATAATATCTTGTGGGATCTAGCGAGAATGTTGAGGCATATAGAATCTGCCTTCCAAGAAATAGAAAGATCGTAGTACAACGAGATGTAAAATTCATGGAGGACAGAGATTTTAGGAAATCCCAAGAAATGCCTTCCGAAGAGCAGTTAGAGGATGATCCATTGGTCCAACCACTTCGACCAGCGAAAACCAGCACCAATATTTCTCCAAAGGACAAGAATCTAGAGGCATCACAGTGGGTGGAATCTCAGGAGGAGAAGAAAATAGATCTACCCACTACTAGTGGAAGAACGAGCCGAAAAATTCAACCGATACTATGGGATGTAGAGGATTTCATTGGAGCTCCTAGGAACAAGAAAAGGTAGTGTAGACAACCAGATAGATACCAAGCTTTGGTGGCTTGGGTTGGAGAACCCTCTAGTTTTCAGGAGAGGTCGTTCAACATCAAGTATGGGTAGATGCTATGGTGGAGGAATACAGTTCCATAATGATCAATGATATCTGGGAAGTGGTACCTAGGCCTCAAGACAGATCAGTTGTAGGTTCAAGATGGATCTACAAGGTCAAATATGTTGCAGATGGCAGTGTGGAAAAATAGAAAGCCAGGTTCGTGGCTAAGGGGTATGCTCAGAAGGAAGGGATAGACTATGAAGAAACCTTCACCACAATAGCCAGATATACTTCTATTAGATCTGTGATATCCCTTATTGCACAAATCGGATGGAAGATTCACCAGATGGACGTCAAGACTGCGTTCTTGAATGTGTGATAGAAGAAGAAGTATAAATTGAACAACCAGAGGGTTTTGGGACACATGAGAAGAAAACTCATGTATGTAGGTTGAAGAAAGCCTTGTATGGGCTTAAGCAAGCGCCCAGAGCATGGTACGGTCGAATTGATGGTTACTTGCAGAAGATGGGATTCATCAAGAGTGATGCAAATCCCAACCTCTACTATCTGGTTGTAGAGAATGAGCCTCTAATTCTGGTGTTATATGTGGATGACCTTTTCCTGACAGGTTCATCTAGGCTCATCAAAGATTGCAAGGAAAACCTAGCTACAGAATTTAACATGGACATGGGACGGATACATTATTTTCTGGGGTTGGAAGTTTGGCAACAAAAGGGTGGAATTTTCCTTGGACAAGGGAGATATGCTACAGAAATTTTAAAAGGGTTTAAAATGCAAGACTATAGACCCATGGCTATTCCAATGATTACCAATTGGAAGAAGATTGATGTGTCTGATGATAAAGAAGTAGATCTTACCTTATACAGGCAGCTCATAGGATCCCTGATGTATCTGGTCAATACCAGGCCAGAGATTTGTTACGCTGTCAACACCCTCAGTCAGTGCATGGTGGCGAAGAGGGCACACTGGGCAATAGCCAAGCATGTTCTCAGATATATATGAGGAACAATCGAGCATGGATTAAAGTACACCTGAGGCAATGATGTCAGGCTGAGTGGGTTCACTGACGCAAATTGGGCTGGAAGTTCAGTAGATCGGAAAAGTACCAATGGGTATCGTTTCAACATTGGATCAAGAATGACCTCTTGGTGTAGTAGGAAACATAAGTTCGTAGCTCTGAACTCAGCTGAAGCGGAATATATGGAAAATAGCACAACATCATGTGAAGCCATATGGGTTAGAAAGTTACTGATAAATCTATTCAAAAGGATGGAAGCGACCAACATTTTGTGTGATAATCGTAGTAGCATCAAGCTCTTTGAGAATCAAGTTTTCATGATCAGTCGAAGCACATTGACATAAGGTGTCACTTTATCAAACATTGTGTCCAGTGAGGTGCGGTACAGTTACAGTACACTCCGGCAGGAGAACAAGTGGCATACATTCTCACCAAGGCTCTAGGAAGAACAAAGTTTGTTTATTTCAGGGAGAAGATGGGATGATTGAGAATCTGTTTCAGCAGCAGAAACGGATAGTGTAGTTCTTAAGAGTGAGTTGCAATACAGATGCAGCAATGACAGTGGCAGTGTCATGGGTAGCAGTACAGGTTGCAGCAACGCAGTGGATGAGGGGCAGCTAGTCGAGCATCAACAGCGCAGAGGACCGATGTCGTGGATCAATGTGATACTTATGCTGGGAAGTATTGCTAGAGCACATTCCTCGCTAAGATGGAGTGTTGATTTTTGAGTAGCATCGGATGTGTTCTAGTTCCAAAATTTTGTGGAGGAGCTAAAACACATGAAATCTCCAAGACCCAGAAATGGTTTGGTGAAATTCCACCCGAAATGTATTTTATTAAAATACTTAATATTTTTAATGGGGTTCCTAAGTCTAAACTGAGGAAAATTAAAATATTAATGGATATTAATGAAAATATGGGTGAGAAGCTTCTAAGAGACGAGGATCAAGTCTAATTTAATCTTAGCCATTGGTTAGAGATTAGATCACAGTCGTTGATATCTCAACAGGAAAAGCATAAATGAAGACTTGAGAGTCATTTAGAGACACATCGAGGAAATACTCAGTGACCTGAGAGAAATCGATTCTCAAGGAGTAAGAGTTCAATTTCAGAGGGAGAGTTGCAAGGTGAAGGAAAAGGAGGGCATCAGCATCAGTGAGAGACTGAGGAGGAGGGGACGCAGTGCATCAGAGAACATCGCAGAGGAACAGCTCAGAGAGGTAGCGTAGCAAGGGACGCAGTCCTCACGCAGAGATGACGCAGAGGTGATGCAGTGGAGGTTGTAGGGTCTCTTGGGTGTCAAAGTTTCTCCAGAGGGTGGAGGAAAATTATCTCAAGTGTTTTCTCAGAGGTTTCTCTATGTTCTACAAATCATTTCTTGTAAAGAGATTGTTGCTGAAGAATAATAAATAAACCCTCATCTATTGCACCGGTTTTCCCGCATTGGGTTTTTTCGGGGACTATTGTCCAAAAATCACTATGTTGATGTGATTGATTATTGTGCTTGTATTTCACTGTTGTTTTCTCTATGCTATTATGTGACAATTGCAATAGAATTTACTTTGATATCTACTGAAGGGTTTTGTAACTAACTTATTGTGGAAAATAAGTAGCAGAAATAAATCAGTTAATGTAGTAGAATTTCGTGTTAGAAAATTTCACACTCCAATGACTATTGGAATTCCTCCACACCGACCTTTATGGATTAGGTGTCCAACATTCCCCCTAATCTGAAGGGGTGTAAATGAGTCCAAGAAAAAAGCTAAAATACAAAAATGCATGGCAGCAAATGGTTGGGTGTGCTCTCTGGAATGGTGGTTTAAGGAAGACCACAAACCAAATGAGGTGGGAGAACTCAAGGTCTCTATCGGTGGTGGTTTAAGTATGACCACCAACTCTGGAACTAAAGCTCGAAAGAGTTACTAGAACAATTCCAAATTTGGCTAGAAGTTGAAGTCTTCTACTGGTGGAAGTGCTCCCTGAACTTGGTTTAAAATTGACCATAAACTAATGTAGCATAAACCAAAGTCTTTTGTACGTGGTGGTTTAAGGCAGACCGCCAACCAAAAGCATGCTCATGGAACATGAGTTTGTCTCTGGCTATAACTCTGGATGTAGCTATGGCTGACTCTGGCTCTAAGATATGGCAATTGGTTTTGGTTCAAGTTGTGGCTCAAGCTCGTTTGATTTGGCTTCGAATTTGGTAACTGGCCATCAATTCCCCCGTCAAATACAAGGTGAGAAGACAAAGAAATCTCAACTGCAAGACTTGTCAATATTCAAGAATGAACTCTAATGTACGATTGAAATATCTTCTTGGTTGTTGAAGCTCATTGCCAAGAAGCAATCCATCCAAAGTGAATCTTCGTTCTTACAACATTTTTGTGTCTAGAGCATCTGTCTAAATGATGAGTGTGCTTACCACAATGCTCACAAGGGTGAAAATCAAAATAGTGAACATTAATCTTTCACATGGCCAACTTGATTATAGTGTTGCCATTCAACACCCTGATGTGGTTATGGAAGAGGCGCAGGAACATATGAAGATGAATCATACTGAAGAAACCAACACTATGAAACTGGATGGGCTTAGAATAGTCTGGAATGTGAAAGGAAACATCCTTGTCATATCCATGAAACATCCTTGTCATATCCATGACCGATTCAATTTTGGTTACTGATAAGTTCTTCCCAAGGTCTGATGATGGGCTTGGGAAGTGCAAGTTGAACATTTACATCTTCATGCAAATCTACTCCTAAAATGGTCTCATTATTCTAATAAATCTCTAACTTTTGTTGGGAGTCAACCTCAATCTCACTGATTTGATCAATTTCTAATTGTTGATGGAAGTTTGTCTCAAACAAAGAATTGTTTTGAACAAAAACTAGTTCAAAATGATGACTCTTCTATTGTAGGCAGGCTAACAATGATACTAGAATAAACGGTTCTAAGTAAGAACTAACCTTGGACCTCAAATGAAGGGGATAGTTCTTGAGGGTTTATATGTCATAAAGATGGGCATGAAGGCAAACTCATATTGAAGAAAGGAGGGCCACAAAACTAGTGATCAAGAAAAGGCCACGGGGCAAGAATATGCCCATTTTGTTACCATGTTAAACTCACACAAATAACTTGAGTAGGGCAGGAATACGTCTGCTATGTTACCATGTTAAACTCGCACAAATAATGAACAAAATTTAGATAATCGTAAGATGCAATTCTATTCACAAAGATGTACATACCTTGGTTTTCATCTTCCAAGAGGTTGTTTGGACTCCAATGATTATTGGAATTCCTCCACACCAACCCTTACAAATTAGGTGTCCAACAAAATCCATTTTTGAAGGGATGATGGATGAAAAATTTTACCTAGCTTAACACATACCTTTTGATAATATAGGATGCTCCAAACATATGGTGACATCAATGATAAGGACTAACACAATGGATGTAACAATCTTTTCAATACGACATTATAGAATGCAGATTGCTTCTCTTAGTGCAATCAAAGATGGTAAACTCTTCCAAACTGACACATTAGAACTAATGACAAAAAGGATGGAAAGGCCATGAATAACGATGATTTACAAAGCTATGGATTCTTCATGTTAGCTAACTACATTGGGCATAGTGGGTATGAAAATCACAACTATCTAAGACATCCAAAAAGACATTTTATAACAAGTGCCATGTTATTTGTGTAAGTGATTATGTCAAAAGCAAGCAACTTCTTGATGTTCCAAGCAATTCCAAAAAATAACATGCAATTCTCAAAACCTACATTTGCCACTCTTTGGTCTTGGAAAAAATTGAAAGACATTATCATGCACTATAAAGGAAGCTTCAACAAACTTTTTTGACATATTACATGAAAACAAATGGGAATACAAAAAAATATTTGAGTTAAAATCATGTACATACACCTAATTTAAGAAGGACACATCATAAATCCCCTATCCCTCATGTTGATCATGTGACACACCATGACATGTGTTTGACACGTGCTCATGAAAACAAATGGGAATACCAAAAAAAATTGAGTTAAAATCATGTATATACACCTAATCTAAGAAGGACACATCCTAAATCCCTCATCCCTCATGCCGACCATGTGACACACCATGACATGTGTTTGACACATGCGTGTTGAACATGTGCTCTAAATGTGTCCTAACATGTTAGAAACTAACAGCCCAAAAATGAAACCCCAAGGGTGTTAAAAACAATTTTTACGTTATCTTTTTCACTTTCAGCAAAAAATAAGAGACTTTAGATATCCACCACTGAGCAAGTGAAAAATAAAAACCAAAATTTACAACATATTTACTTCATCTTTTCTACTTGTAAAATTTATAAATTTATAATTCTAGTATCTACCATATTACTTCATCTTTTTTATTTTCACGTGTGAGATTTTTAATTTTTTAATTCTAATATCTACACTATTTTATATTTACCAATGGCAATCCCACCTATTATATTAGTGATTCAATGTTTGTATAATACATTTTGCTTTTAATAACGTCAAGTATCTCAATCAGAAAATTATGGTTCTAATTTATAAACTTCTATTTTGTGCATTCAATATCCTACTTTCTCGTAAATTTAATCATCATTGATATAGTAATTAGTTTACTTTCTCGTAAATTTAATCATCCAATTTGATATAGTAATTGGTTGTATTAATACTTTTGTAGATGTTTTAATTTCTAAAATAATTAGGTAGTATCTCCCTATTTCATTTTTATATTGGTTATCTCTCTCATATATATATATGCACCTGTCATGTCTAGTGAGTCGAGATATCCCATATCCGATACGTATATCCGGTGTGTCTATATCCTCATGTCATTTTACTTTGCATCTGAGTTCTTATCAACCTTTGAAGGAACTAAAGACCTGGACATTCTGAAATTACTTCTCATGAAGAAAACTAAAGAAATTAATTCTCATAGAAAAATTAGAAAGATATAGGCAAAGCTTGTATTTAATACTCAATTTAAATTTACATTTAAATTAGAAATCTAATAAAAAGTAAAACAGTGTTCTCAATAGTAGGGAACCAACTCGTCTATGTTAATTAGATGCACACATGCATACAGAAATGGTGCATGAATGCCCGTTCATAAACCAAGCCCAGCAGACTAAGGTATCTGAGGGAGTCTGGCAATTTGACATTGTGGTTAGCATCCAGAATGCAAGAAAAATGTCTGGATTTGTTCTGCTGAATACTTACACAAGCAACCGACGACGCTTACCTTGTACAAAACTGATTATTGCTCTAATCGTAGATTTATTTACATATCAACACTAAACAAAATCTAGAGTGCGTAAAGTAAAAATTTGATGGTAGCCCGTTAAAATCTAAGATTTGAAATTACCGCCATTCCATGGTGCATTTATGGAATTCATAGCATGACCATGTCCAGGAGCTGGGGGGATCATATGAGGAGGAGCCACTGGGGTGACCATATAAGGAGGAGCTGTTCCTGGGGTGCCGAAATGAGATTGTTCATTTCCATGTGATGTCGTTCCTGGGGTGCCGAAATGAGATTGTTCATTTCCATGTGATGCCCCAGTTGTTTGACGAGCAATATTTGGAGTGTTCGTGTGAACATGATTGGCAGGTTCACTGGTTCCATTTGCATTCATTGCTGTGAAAGTTCGCTTCTTACTAGACCCACTAGCATTTTCCTCATGTAAAGAAACATGACCATTTCCAGAAGATGTGGCCGGTAACTCTCGACCACTTAATCGGCAATAAACACTTTCAACTGTATCATTGATCTCTTTCCCCAATCCATCCTTTGCTAAGATCAGATCCCATACCGATTTCGAAGCCTTATCAAGCACAGGGGTTCTGCATTGAGAAACAATCATTAGGGTGCTGCATGCCCATGAAGTTTTGACTATAGCCTAAGAATCTTCAACTTGCCTATATTTTTTATCTGCAACTAATGATCAATGAGGAAACGGAATGCGAATGATTAAGTTAAACATCACTAAAAGTCAACCCAAAGCCTGGCACGATCCTTGTTCCTTGATTGTAACATTACAGATAGCCATCATATAGGGCATACAATGACAGCATTACGGATATGATCGATAGAAAATAAGTCAACACACCACTACAGTAATAGTCATGAAAATAAAAAGAGCATTGGAATCCTAAGCATACTCAAGCTCCCGGCGAAGGGCATCGAACAGTTCTCTTCTTGACTTATTCTCAGCACCAGGAGTAGTAATCACTTTGCTCTGCTCCACCATAGAGATTGTATTTTTTCTTAGCTCTTCCTGCATTTGAAAAACTCATCCACATCACTACACTGTGCATCTGAATAGTCGAAGCAAATGTCCTGCTCTCACAGGTAAAAATGCACTGTGCAGACGCCTCTCCAGAAATAATGCAAATGTGCCAACAAATAATGACAAAGGATTAATAATAAGTAACTAGAATGGCAAATTAGAAGAATTCAAGATTAAGTATAGCACTCCAGAGAAAACAGTCCAGCTCTGGAAGTTTGGGCTGAATTCAAGATTAAGTATAGTACTCCAGAAAAAACAGTCCAGCTCTGAAACTTTGCTGCTTTTCTTGCCCAGTGTACACAGTTGTCAGTTATTCGCTGAATGTTGTTAACCTAAGCTGTAACTATGTACAGGATAAACCTAGTTTTGCACAATAAAAACCTGACAGTGAAGATGCTGCGCAGGTAACAAGCAGAGGTTACAGAAGCCCAATCTATTTCGGGCAAAAAGTGAAGAACAACACATTCACAGGATTAATCATGGATTCAGACAAATACACCTAGACAGGGTCTTCGTGAAGGAGATACATACACAGAGACATGCAGAAAAAAAAATTAGTATACGCGCAGGAATTGTTGCATAGTAAGTCACATGAAAATCCTGACAAACAGGAATGTGATTAAGCAACAGCAAAACAACAGTGTACAAGTAAAGCACATACATATCTGCAAGAGTGCACATTGATGTGGGCAAAATTCTTGAGTTTATGAGTTTGTAGACTGGAAGCAGAAGGATGTACGCAAACAGCAGCGCAACTTGTGCTCCCAAAGCAATTAGGCTGAATGTACAGCTGGAATATGTTCATTACCTGGGGGACTAATTTCCCGTGGAGAATTTGTTTACCGAGTAGATTATGTTTATGGCATGTGATCAGAAGGTATAGTGGTTCTGCGGAAAGCCAGTACTTGGTTAGGGGATTGTGGGTGCTGAATTGATGCCACCTGATGTAGGTTAATGTTGTGTTCGACAATAATAGCAAATAATGCTTTGCTGTGACGGCAGACAGAGGATGCACATAAATTCTGTCAATAATTACCAAAAAAAGTAATAATAAAACTTCGCAATCTCAGAGATAACTTTTTATTTAGATATTTGAGATTTTCATAAGTTAATAAAAAATGGAATTGCCGTTGCTCGAAGATTTCAGAGGAAGGGATCATGTGTAAAAATTCATAGTATCGAATTATGTTGGAAACATGGCTGTGGACCACATGAGGTAAATTTGCAAATCACGTGTTGGTTCTTGGAGGTAACCATTGGACTGGGGAACCAAAAGACGAGGAGAAAGGACAACAAAGAGAATCTTGTTGTACCCTGGCAATGAAAGTCGTCAGCATAGCCATACGGCTGGAAAAAAAGGTTTGGTTCGCAAGAAGTTGCCCCAAGGGAGAAAAATCATAAAAAGAGGTGAGAGAAAGCTCCATGAGGCAGCAACAATGCAAGTTGCTGTTTGCCAGAAAAGAAGTGAAGTGAAGGAGATAAAGTTCTTGTTTACAGATTTCAATTTTGTAGATGTTTCGAAGTGTGAAATAGCCAAGTGGTATTTTGTCATGAGAATGCTACAGCGTTTGATGAAGAGGAGGGACTGGTATGTGTCCTTTGTGGAAGTTAAATCCACGGCACAAACATATACTAAAGGAAAAGGTAGGGCCCATGTTGTTGAAGAGCATGAGAATGTACAGTTACAAGTAACAAGCAATGAGAAGTTTATGTTCAAAAACGGTTCTTTATATTCCTGGTCTAAGTAGAAAATTGCTTTTTGTTAGCCAAATTACAGAGAAAAATCCACATGTAGAGGTTGTGTGCACAACAGGCAGATACTTGGTGAAGAAAAGGGGCAAAAATATCATAGCTTTGGGGGTGGAACAGCATTCATTGTATAGGTTCGAAGATGTGGCAATGAAGAATTCAAAGGATGTGGTAGATTCACATGAAATGGTGAACAGTAGAGATACTTACGTCGGCTCACTTTGGCAATGGTTAGCATTTGTGTTTGCAACATTTTTCTCTTCTAAGTAGGTTAGAGATGGTTGTTAGTCTACCTACTATTCAGGGGAAGGTTGGAGATGTTCAGCATGGTTGGACAGGGAGCAGAACAAGGAGATTGTTGACACAAGCCAAGATAAGAAAGCAAGTAAAGTGTTGGAGTTTGCGCATGGGGAGATTTGGGGATTCTTGTCATTTGAATTGATCCCAAATCAGTCTGAAGGGGGCAATGTTGTTAAAAACGTGAGCGGGATTAAATCGGCGCAGGGAACGAATCGGAAAAAAGCGGAAAAAGCGGGAAAAAAGCGGAAAAAACCGGGAAAAAATCGTTTGGTACAAAAATATTCATTTTTTTTCAATTTTTCATTATAAATCGCGCTGCCCCGCTAGCCTGCGCTTTTTTCCCAAAAAAGCGGCAAAAAAAATTTAGCCCGCTTTTTTCTTATAAAAAGCGCAATTAAATCGGGCTAGGGAAAAACTCGCGATTTAATCGCGCTTTTAACAACACTGGAAGGGGGTCAAATGATCAGTTATAGAAGGTAGCTTTGCTAACAGCACAATCCCTCTCTCTCCAAAACTAGTACACGCTAGTTCTAAAGGAGTTTCCTAAAAAAATCATATGCTTGAACTCATAGTTAAGAGCGACTAGTGCCAAACCTAATGGGCAATGGAAGAAGATAAAAATATAAGAAATTCATCAAAGTAATCAAAGATTTAAATTTGCTAAATAAAACCTGAAACACTGAGGTAATAAGACACAGAGCCGCGATTAAATTCTCAACAATAAATAAGTAAATAAATCCAACAAATCTGATTTTAATATAATCAAATATGTAGTCATATATAATTCTAAAATAATTGAGCTAAGAACTGTTCCAAGGAAACGAAGGGGGCTTGAAGGTTTGAAGCATTGTCATAACTTAAAACCTCATTGACTTACACAGCTATAGACAAGAAAACTTGAATATGGACAAAGATGGAAGAACTGTGAAGGGCACTGATAACTTGAACTACCATTCTTCCGTCCTCACACAAAGCAAGCTAAATAGAGGACCCAGGTAAGCCTAGACTTGATGATCATATCCTCAGTCACGTAGAAATCCCCTGCCTTGAATAGGAGGTTTAACCCTTGTCTACTCATGCATAACCCCCCTTGATAAAAGCGTGCCTTGGTTAGGCTCAAATGAAGCAACCTAATCATGGCCATAATACCTTTGTCACAGATCCAAAACAGCACAAGCTTTGATTTTTTTCATGGAGATATTGTGCAATATCTCCATGAAAAAATTAATCACAATACCCTCAAGCAAAGTGCTCGAGTATGCTCAGAATAGGTTCCAAAACATAAAAATAGGATAATGTAATTTTCTTTATGTCCAGCAAATGACAACAAAAGAATGTCAATAGCACTACTGAGTGCTAGTGTTAGTTTTTTGTGGGAGCACGGAATATGGCTCCTAAGAAAAAAAGCAGAATGCCAAAAGTAAACTAAACTAAAGTACTGCTCTAATACGACAAACCAAACACAAGCTTTAATCTAAGATGAACTGATCACGGATAAAGGAAAACCGATTAAAAGAAATGGACCTTGAATCTAGAATACAAATAAAGCAAGAATATTAAGATCCACTAGCACTTGCTCCCTAACATCTTAGGTTGAATATAGGAAACTCCCAACATCATACCTTGCAGAAAAGGAGCTAGAAGATAATCTGTACTGTGCACTATGTTGCTACCTGGACAAGGACTACCACCACTAAGGCCTAGATGGCATCATCTAATTGCTGCAATGGGATCCAGAACGGCAATAACACTAGGGTTTCTAGAAAGTAAGAATAGCTCATAAGCCCATACTAATCTAGAATCAAGAACCATGTTGCTAACATTCTGTCTCTTGGGTCCCCTAGCAGAGAGGAGCACCAGAGAGAAGTGATCAACTGAGTGGACAATATTCTAGGGGGTGGCTAGAAAATTTGGGACCATACTCTGAGAGCCTCTTGCACATATAAAGATATGTAGCATTGGTTTGAATACCAAAAGAAACTGGAAAGGGTTCATGGCTCCCTAAACAGAGGGTGGAACCATCCTTAGATCTCATAATAAAAGGGGCAGTGAACAATGAAATGTTCCTCAATCTCAACCTTACTCATAGCATGCCAAGACTATGACCTAAACAGCCCACTGGCAAAAAATAATTTATCTGCCCTAGAAAAGGTTAAGCAAGTTCATGAGAGCCATTCATCATATGGTCCCTCACAACCCTCTATAACACGGTATGCTCTAATGCTTAGTGTTGGTATTAAATTACAGCGTAAACGAAGAGGGATTGTTATAATGCTTGATGGCTACATCAAGACATATCCACGAAGCACACACATTGTGGATTCCCACAACAATAACAGGTTGTGATCGAAAGGGGAAAACACAACGGAACGAGAATTAGAGACATACATTGGTCTTGAGTTGGTTGATGATTTTGGATCTCAGAGCATCGAAGGTGCCATCATTCATCAGAAATGAAAGCACATCCTGTGGTGGAACCGGAAACCCCATCCCGATCACCTGGTTGGTTTCTGACTTCCGACCTCTTGTTTTCAGGGACGACGAAACTTTCATTCGTAAATAATATTCCAGACACGGCACTTCTAAGAAATTTAAAGTGCCTTCACCGATCACTTCCGTTGAAAATTTCATCGGTGAATTGACAAATGGTGCGATATGTATAGGGGATTTGTGTCCATCAAGGTGTGGGTTGAGCACTGTCTCGTTATGGGAGAAAAATATGTGTTTAATGGTTAAAAAAATATGTGTTTAATGGTTAAAAATATTTGAGAATAATGTGTTTAATGGTCCCCTTATAGTTTAATTTAATTTAGAGGGTCAGAATATTTAGATTTTCTTAAATTTTAATAGTTAAATTTTCCTTTCTTACAAGCAAGTTTCTTATATATTAATTTGGTAATTTACTTTTTAATTATTATTATTAATTATGATGAATTATTAATATGTTAGAGCAATTTAAGTAAGGCTGTGATTAGATTTTTTTGGTTAATATTAAACATCATGAGTATATCCAACGACTTGTAATTCAAATGTACCAACAACTTATGATTTAGCATGAGCCCAAAGGTTAAGGATTCAAAGTATATGGAAGTTTATATACTCTACCAAAGAATCTAATAATAATTTATTTTTAAAGTTATGGCCAAGACAAACCAAGATGTTATGTGCCTTTGAGCCTCTTAGTAATAGTTTTTGGCTACTAAAGTATACCTAAATATACATACCCTACCAAAGAATTTTTATATAATAGTAATAATCTATTTTTAAAGTTATGGCCCAGACAAACATGAAATTGGTATATCAAAGTCTCTCTTTGTGAGATAAGGACTGTCTTCTTGAAAGTTAATGTTTTCATAAACAAAACTTCACAATTAATCTTAAATGTGAGGAGAAGAAAATAATTGTCTCAACTAAGTATAACTGTATAATTAACTATTGACTACGAAGTCAACAAGCATATGATGGTTGTATTATTCAATTATTATGTTAGTGGGATGCCTATTATGTTTGTGGATGTTCCTTTTAACCCATGAGGTGTAGACTAGTTGGTTTGCATGGGTTTTAGTCCCTGTTAGGTTACAAGTTCAAACCTCATGGGAAGGAGTTGAAGATAGAAGTCACCTTAGGGGAACTCATCTCAAATCCCAGTGATAAGCATCCTATTGTGAATAATCCATATATATATACATCTAATCTATTAATATACTGGCCCAACCTAAACTTGACCTCTTTTTCTCTTATATCTACATCTATTAATATAAGGACTGGCCGAACCTAAACTTGGCCTCTTTTTGTCTTCTATAAATAACCTGAGAGTCTCAGTACTCATTTCCTCATCTAATCTACTAATATAAGGACTGCCAAACCTAAATTTGGCCTCTTTTTGTCTTCTATAAATGACCTGAGAGTCTCAGCCATTTTCTCATCTCATCTACTAATATAAGGACTGGCCCAACCTAAACTTGGCCTCTTTTTGTCTTCTATAACCTGAGAGTCTCAGTACTCACTTCCTCATCTAATCTACTAATATAAGGACTGCCAAACCTAAACTTGGCTATCTTTTTGTTTCTATAAATGACCTGAGAGTCTCAGTACTCATTTTCTCATCTAATCTACTAATATAAGGACTGGCCCAACCTAAACTTGGCCTCTTTTTGTCTTCTATAAATAACCTGAGAGTCTCAGTACTCATTTTCTTTTTATCTACTATAAACAAATGACCTGAGACTCTCAGTACTGGCCCAACCTAAACTTGGCCTCTTTTTGTCTTCTATAAATGACCTGAGAGTCTCAGTACTCATTTTCTTTTTGTCTACTATAAACAAATGACCTGAGAGTCTCACTACTCATTTTCTTTTTGTCTACTATAAACAAAAGTCTCAGCCATACTTGCAGAATAAATGGCGACAATTCGGAGCCTAATCAGACTCAGAGGTGCTGCTCCACTCAAATTTCACAAAAGCAGATCCAGACTGAGTCAATTTGGACTCGAAAAACTCTGTAATTGGGAAACCATCGAGTTGGAAAAAAAACAAATCTTCATCATTTTTGGGCACTAGCAATTCACATCCTTGACAGTAAGGAGACACATAATAACCCAATTTAAAATAATTAATTAAGATTCTGAAAGCACATTAGGATTGAGTGACCATGTACCTGGATTAACTAAATTGATTACATATTTATAGGTTTTCGTATCGTCCGTGTTTCTCTATAGTTCTTCTGACAATGGACTCATATCTGTAGTCCAAAATGTATGTCGTGCACAGAAATTTCACACAGGTGTTCAGATAAACTGTGAAGGAAAAATGCTTTTGTCATTCATAAACCCTCATTTGAGCAAAATTGTTTGCATTTTTTTTCCGGGAGGACGATTTGAAGAGTGCCACAGGTCACCAGGACCATAAAGCGCAAAATTCTAACCCCATAGAATGTGATGGCCAACGATATTTATGCAGACAGTGCAAACCTCACTGTGAGAATCGGGATCTTTGATAAGCATGGAGTTGCATCTGAGCCATGAACTTCACCGGTGAAAAAAAAAAAAAAAAAACATAGCATGTTGTGTATCTGTTATTCCCAATTCCTCAATCTGTAAGTGTGGAGCAGAATAATAAGAAAAAGTGCTAATGTCTCTTAGCTCACGGGCAGAAAATAATTTATTTGCCCCAGTAGAGGTTAAGCAAGTCCATGAGAGCTATTCATTATATGGTCCCTCACAAATCTGTATAACACGGCATGATCTAATGCTTACTGTGACTATGAGATTAAAACTTAAATGAAGAGGGTTTGCTATAATGCTTGATTGCTATATTAAGACCTCGGAATCCACGAAGCGCGCACACTGTGGATTCCCAAAACAATAACAGGCTGTGATCGAAAGGTGAAAATACAACGGAAGAAGAATTAGATACATACATTGGTCTTCAATTGGCTGATGATTTTGGATCTGAGAGCATCGAAGGTGCCATCGTTCATCAGAGAGGAAAGTACATCCTGTGGTGTAACCGGAGACCCCATCCCCATTACGCCCTTGGTTTCTGACTTCCGACCTCTTGTTTTCAGGAATGAGGAAACTTTCATTCGCAAATAATGTTTTCAGACACGGCACTTCTAAGAAACTTTGAAGTGCTCTCACTGATCACTTCCGTTGAAAATTTAATCGATATATCGACAAATTGCGATATCAACGATCGGTGTCTATCAAGTTGTACGGGTTGGGCAGCCTTGGCCAGCGAATCTTTATTTTAGAATAATTTGGGTCGGCCCGAGAATCTTTATATCAGAATAATTTGGGTCTAATGTTAATATGTGTGGTATAGGTTTAAATCGAGAGATAGAGTACGTAAACTATAAATACCGACATATGATAGAGAAAGAATGTTTTAAATTTTGGTGAGTTTCAAAGTGTTGGCTGAGAAGTTGTTGTTTTGTTATGTGTGAGTGAGAATTTTTATCTTTCAAGTTGTTATCTTTAACATTCAATTGATTCTATCGCTATTTAATGGGACACATTATCATGTATTTGTGTGAGCAAATTGAGGCCTAAATTAATATTAGTTTTATTTTATCAAATTTTTATGTGATTTTTATTCATTTAAGTTTGTACCAGAGTTGCAGGGTGGAGATCTGAGAGACCTGATTTGTAGTTGTGTTTTTGTTTTTGGTGTGAGATTGTTTTGTTCCTCCAACCATTTTAGGTTGCATTTCCTTATTATGATATCATCGGTTACTTGATCGTTTGCCTAGAACTTGTGAAGGAGTTAAGCGTCTGGCAAAGTTGTCAGACAAGTGGCATTAAATCAGAAGTGACAAAGTTGTGGAGATCTTGGTGCATCGGTTGCTTTGAGAATATTTTAAATTTTGACTAAGGCACATATCACTGACGGATTTAGATATGAGATCCTATAGAGATCATTTTGTTCTCCTTGCTTCTCTTTTTGCATAGAGTTTTCATGGCCTCTAGTGTTGGAATCATGATTGTCATTAGACCAAAACCTGCAGGCAATAACCTCTACCACAATCACGAGAGTTAGCATCCACAAGCGGCAGTTAGTCCATGTCACGAAACACATGGGGAGCATTGAACCCAATATCCAACAATCTCCCCCCTAGCGTGAACCAGGTGAGTTTCAAACTCGAGAATTGTCACTCTGATACCACTTGTTGGAATCATGATTGTCGTTAGAGCAAAACCCGCAGGCATTGGTCTCTGCTACAATCACCATAGTTAAGATCCATAGGAGGCAGTTAGTCCATGTCGCGAAACACAAAGGGAGCGTTGAACCCAATGTCCAACATCTAGATCTAATATGACCTGAAGATCTGAGTTTAGCAAAGCTTAGGTGAGAGCTTGTGCGTTGTTGTGCTAGACGTGTATCTGCATCTTGTGGCCTATGTGCAGAAAGAAAGTTAATGTGGTGTGTGTCTCTCAATTGGCTTGTGCTTTGTAATGTGCCAAGAAGCTCCTTCACCAGCCACCCACATTCAAAAGCTTTGACATTCCAAAGTTTGTGAGCTTTTCTTGATCAACTCCTTTGAAGATTTCATCTCTCAATTATTTGATTCCACTTGAGGACAATGGTTAAGGATGGTGACTAAGATGGAAGTTTGGCTCTCTTTATAGAGGTTGACAACTTTGTCTTCCTTTGTTTTCTCTTAGATCAACAGAGTGTTACGAGATCATTCAGCAAGATATTTTCAATCTCTATCCCAAACACATAAGGTCATGTATGTCTTATTAGATCGTTGAATAAACATTGGTGTAGATAGAAGCTTGTAGCATGGAGTGTTATAGTGTGGATTAGCATTGTTGTAAGGGTGTTTTCTATCTGCGAGGATCCACTATGTGTGGAGACCCGATGGCACCATTCACAAACCCATTCACATCAGAGCACACCACGCTGCTTAGGAAGAATTCACCATTTACCAGTTCAAATGCTCTTTTTTTAGAAGAGGAATGCCTGATGTTATGTCAGGGTATGACCCACTTGTGGAGTCCAAACCAAAGACCAAGTTTACAAAAGGAACAAAAGTAGAAAGGGAGTTGCATTTTATATGAGCATAGAAGGGTGATTATGCGGCTACCAGCATAGCCCAATACAACACTTACAATTTTTTTTAGGTTGTCTAGAGTTGAATAAAGGGTTTGGCTTACCATTCAATCCCACCTAGGTGTTCGTTGGGAAACTGGATGGATTCACATAGGAAGGTCTCAATCTAGTTTGTGTGTTGAGCATTAGAGAAAGTGCATATATGAGTTGTATTAGCGTTGTGTAGTGTCGTGTGGAACTGAGCCAATAAGGGAGATTTTCAAATAAAGCTTGGTGTGGCATATGGCATATTTCTCGAGCTTTTTCAACATTGACTTTTTAGAATATCCCTTTTTTATGAGCCCATTTGGAAGAATTCTTGGGTCAAGTAGCGTTTTTTAGTTAGAAGAATTCTCCAGCAAGCAATGTGGTATTATTGATGACCACGAGTATCAAGAGCCACCATTTTCTCAACAAAATCATGTGATTGAAGAGTTTCCAATTGATCATGAGGAATAGTGTAACCAGTTGAATTGGGAACTTATTGTTGAAGATCCAGATGATGACCAAGGAAACACATCATTGAGAGCATAGCCGAAACAAAAAGGAAATGAGAGTGTGTTCCAATGTTCTAATAATTCTTATCCAAGGCAATCATCATCTCAAAGCTCCAAAATGGAGGAAAAAACATATCATATTATATATCCCTAACAATTAGGATAATGGGCTCCATTGGGGTGACTCACAAGGAGCACATGGAAGCAGATAAAATCTTGCCTGGGTGGAAAAAATCTCATGCTCATATGCTTAACATTGGAAGTAGTGAGAGAAAGCATGCACTCCTTATATTGTGATCCACCACAAGTGATCAAGACAAACCATATCATGAGGCTTATGGTGAGCTAAGAAAGGAAAAACAAGACTTTGGATGAATGATAAATAATTCAGAGTGAATAGTGTCTCCCTTGTGAGTTTAGGGAAAGATAAGTTTATGTTATGCAAAGGCAAGTTAGATGTGGTAAATAATTCATTTCAACATTGAGGGGGAGACTTATAGATAATAGAGAAATGAATGCTCTAGATTTATGTGAGTTTCGAGATGTTTTTCTATAAGTTGTCGTTTTCATATGTGTGTGAGTTGTAGCTGAATCAGAGTCTTTATCCTCCATGTTGTTATGTCTATCAAATCAATTGATCCCATCAATATATAATGGGACACATTGTAATGTATTTGTGTGAGCAGGCTCGGGCCTGAATTAATATAAGTCTCATTTTATCAATTCTACATGATCCTTATTTGTTTAAGTTAAATCTCTAAGTAAATTCAAGTTTTTGTGTGGAGGTGGGTCCCTTATCCCATGAATAAGAGGTTTTATATACCAATTTGGTGTCTCTCTTGGCTATGACCTTAAAAACATTGGAGTAATGTGGAAAAGGCCAAGGATCAAATCTTCTCGCTAACACTACAACACCAAGAATATCTAGTAGCACACAATCTAGATATACTAATAACTTATTACTTAGTAAGAATCGAGATCTCACATGGGTGGATACACCTACTCTTAAAGATTTGTCACAACAAGCAAAAACATGTCCCTTGGAATTGAACCTTGGTAGATGGGAGAAGAAACCTTGCTCCCAACCACTAAAGCTACCAACCCAAGACTAAAAATAGATTAACAATGATAATAATTTAATTTTAAGATCATAGCCACCAAATTAGTGTATGAGACATCTTTGATTGTATTACAAGGGACCTGCCGTCGTATAATAATCTGATTGTTGAAGTCTATGGAAGTGTATATACTCTACCAAAGATTATTTATATAATAATGATAATAATCTTTATTTAATACCATGGCTAAGACAAACACTAAATTGGTGTATGAGAGCCTATTGTTTGTAGGTCAAGGGATCTGCCTTCGCACAACAATTTTACTACTTAATTTTATGGAGGTGTACCTATTGTACCTCCTCTAGATTTGAACATATAACCTATTACAAGGAAAGAATGTGTTCTTAAATATTGAGCCCACTCTTAACCACATGTTAATTATATATTGATTATAATATACTATTGAGAGTTGATATCAAGATTTGTAGTGTTTTTCATACTATTATGCTATTATTTAACATGGCTCTTATATGATATTATTTTTATTTATAAAGGAGATGAAGATCAAATAAATAAGTGGATGATCTAATCATTATACTAGTAAAAATATTAGTATTGTTATAAACATTTTGATTAGGTATAAGAACTATGGTAGGGAGGAATATTAATGTTCATAAATAAAACTTTGTAATTAATGTTAGATGTGAATATTAATGTTCATAGATAAAACTTTGTAATTAATGTTAGATGTGAGGAGAGGACATGTTATAATTATAAAGAAAATAATGTCTCACCCTAAGTGTATTTAACTATTATTGTTTATACAAATTGGTCATTAAAAGAAGGAAGAGAAACATTGATAAGTAAGCATATCAATCTTGAAACAATTCAATTATTTTATTAATAGCATGACTTCTTTGTTTATGGGTGCTCTTTTTGACACAATGATCATGGCACATTGGGGCCTTTTACATTGTTGTAGATACTAAAATCACAAGAAATTGAGGGAGATATAATGGAACATAACAATAAACCCAAAACCTACCATAGTAAATAAGAAAATAACACTAAACAAGTTTGTAAGAGTTGTTTAAAAGATGTGTTAGAGATAGAAAATGTATCTAGATTGGATAATATGGGGGTACCTAGGAAGGTACACAAGGGTGTAGTGAATGTAATGTGGCAATCTCATGGAATTTATATGCTTGGTAGTCGATGGGTAATAAATAAATGCAATATGTAATTAAAAGGAAATAATATAACAATAAGGTGTAGTTCGTATAGACCTTCATAAATATTCATGAGAAAGTATAAACACACATCAATACCACTGTGTTAGATGTGTATTAGATTGTATTGTTTTCTAATAAGCATGCCTTATGAAGTTATTCCTTTCATAAGGAGTAATTGAAGATGTAACTCTACCTTGAGGGTTCTTCTCTCTATATTCTTGTGTTCGTTATAATGAATGTTTTGGTATCTTTGGTGTTTATGGGTTTATTCTCTCGTGTAACTATCAAAGTTTACAATAGAAAAATATTACCATAAAATAAGATAATACTAAATATTTAATCCACGTAAGTTTGAACAATTGTATGAAAGAATGATGTATGTAAGCTTTATTAAATGTATAAAAGAAAATTGTATGTAGGCTTGATCACTTGTATAAAAGAATGATAACGTGATCACACAAGAAGATATTAAAAATGAGGTTTGAGTTTTGTGTTTCTAAATACTTTAATATACCCCACTATCAACAATACAGTCACAATGGTCAAAAAACTCTCACCGATGTTAGAATCTATTTGCAAAATGCACAGGACATAATATTTTAGTTTCTTCTCCTTGAGTCATAGTTGCAACAAGATGAAGTAAAACATAGGAATCAACACTTTGAATTGGTTCTTGCTTAAAACAATTCTTTATTCAAGATTGATTATCATCGACAACCAACAAATGATCAATGATCAGAATAACGATTCCATGTCAAGAGTATATTCACATGAAGGTGTAGAAGTTTTCTTGCACTTCCCAAGCTGATCATCTAAACTTGGGAAGAAGTCATCAACCACAAGCACAAAACCATTCTCGAATATGAAATGGAAGTGATTTTTCACATTCTAAACCAATCCATTTTTAGAGTGTTAGTTATCTTTGAGAGAGCTCATCTTCACCAATTCCACATCCACTTTAAATTATCAAACGCCAACATTGTGATCGAGTTAGCCACATGAGAGATCATTTTTTTTATCTTCACCCTTCTAAGCATTGTGAAAAGCATACTCGTCATTCATACAAATGTTGTAGACACAAGACTCCTACAATGGAAAATATTCACCTTGGATGGATCACTTCTTGGTAATGGTCTTCAACAACCAAGACGATATATCAACCATATTGTAGAACTCATTCTCAAGTATTGACATGTCTTGCAATGGAGAGAATTTCATCTTCTCACCTTGTATATGACAAAGGGGAATTTATATTCAACTACTAGTTTCAAAATCATATCAACTAAGCCTAAGCCACAATCGAAACCATAGCTAGAAGCTAGACCCCATACCCAAAATCATCCCTAGCCAAATTCAAAGTTGTAGCTAGACACAGACTCATGTTCCATAAGCATGATTTGGTTTGTGGCCACCATCTCATTGGATTGTGGTTATGTTTAAACCATTAGCAAGAATACTTCCATTTATCATAAGACATCAACTTCTAGCCAGATTCAGAGATGTTCCGGGAAATACTTCAAGCCATGTTCCAGATTTAGTGGTCAATCTTAAACCACTATTAATAGAAGACTTTGGCTTATTCTACCCTTTGATTTATGGCCTTAAACCAACAATAGTAGAAGAATTTGGCAACTACTGCCCATTTGGTTTGTGGTCTTACTTAAACCACAAGATTCAAAGAGCACATCCAACCATTGATTGTTATTTACCTTAATATTTCACCTCTCTTCTTGGAATCACATACACCCCTTCAAATTAAGGGGGGAATTTCGGAAACATAATTCTTAGGGGTTATGTAAATTTGGAATATTCACTTGTGTGGAAGGCAAAAAGCCTCAAATGAAGTTAAAGATTCACGAGGAGTCCAAGATATCTCCTAGAATACAAAACCAAGGGCCATAATCTGATGTATCAAAGTGTGTCATATGAATGATAAATGCAACTCATGCTTATATATCTATATGTATCTTCATGTGTTTTTTTAACATCATAAAAGGCTAGATGGAAATGTACCTCCATTGTGATGAGAGAGGTATGCAAAATCATGTGCATAAGAATATGTCCCTTTTAGCTTCAATAGTATTTCATCCTCCACTCCAATCGTGACAACCATGTTTTCATATGCCTTCCTTATCTCTACTTTACCATTGAAGACGTGAATAGAGTGGCGTTGTTAGCAAATGTGCACAAGCGATTGTAGATTTATTAACAACTCTGGAAGATAGAGTATATCATGCATAATAAAATTAGAAAGTCCAAGTAATTTAAGCCTAATAGTGCAAAGTCTCGACGTTTTGACACTTAATTTATTTGCAAAATACATATGCTTTGTCATTAAGGCTTCAAATATGTCTCTCCATAAGTTCATGTGGCATGTTGCACATGTGTCAAGCACCCATACATCTCTCTAAGAAGCAAATGAAATGTGAAACAAATATTTAGTTACTACAATATTGTAATCTGCGACAATATAATGAGTATGATTGGGTGTTTTAGTGTCACAAAACCCTAATCATGGTTCCAGGTGATCGGGATTTATGAAGGAACAAAAAGAAATAAAAAATAGAGATACGGTGAAATAGAACTTCAATTAATAAAATAACAATTTTTGAAAATTGTTTGTATGCATAAAGGAAACAAACTAGCTCAGACGATGGTTGCTTATCTCTGAGAAGAGATGTGACAGCTACATGCCTCTTGAACTAAGTTATAATGAGGCTCTCAGGCCTTTTTATCGTGAAGAAACAATGGAAAACCCTAAACATCCAAAAACCTATCCCTAGCATATGAAGTGCCAAAGGCTTGTGGGCCTTCTTGTTAGGATTAGTTAGAACGTCAACTTTCCAAGATCGTAACTTTGGCATAAAACCTTTGTTTGACGCATACAATAGCTCGTTAGAAAGGTCTATCCGAGGACAATAATATTTAACATAAATGGCTAGCATTTACCCGTTTCCCCAAAAAATTCCATTTAGGGTCTAAGAATGGCTCTGGAAGTTTAAGACCCAAAAAAACTACTAAAAATAAAAATTTGTTGAAATAAGAAATTGTGTTGGAAATTAGGAAACTAAGAGGAAACAATGTTGGGGTCCAAGTGGAATAGGCAAGTGGCCACCAATATCCAGTTGGATCAGTCCTCCACCCTTTGGAAATAATGGTCCTCATTGCATTAAGTGCCTCCATGAGATGAAGAAACTTTTGCTGAACTTGGTCCCTGGTGAGCCACTTGCCTTGGTATAGGAGTTGGCTAGCTTTGACAACCAAATATAGATGGATCCTTTGTTGGTAGGTGTTATTGATATGTGTGTCCATAATCCAATCAGTTGTGGCTTATTCAATGTAGTATAGATTGAGCTATGTTGGTGTCAGTCACTCAACAATGTTTGATGTGCCCGACAACGGTGGAAAGTATGGCTGAGGGCTATCCACATTGAATATGGGGTGAAAACCAATGAATGGGGGATACTTAACTCGAAATCATTGTCACCCACAACCTTGGTGATTGTGTAAGGCCCATATCGAAGTGGTTGAAGCTTCTAATGGGCTTTGGCAAGACATTCCTTCTGCAAATGCAACCACACCTTATCGCCCACTTGAAACCTATCTAGCACTTGATGTTGATCAGGATGCTGTTTGTACTTTCCATTGGCTTTATCCAGGATATCATGAACCTGATGGCGGATGTGTTGAATGCGTTCAATAAACCTAATGGCTTTATCAACTTCAAACTGAACATGTACAAATTCTTCTTGTGTAGTTGCAAGACACATTGATACATCAATGGGGCACAATGGTTGAAATCCCAGGCCCACTTGGAAGGGGTTATGGCCAGTCAAGCTATGGAGAGATTTGTTATAGTTTTGTTACACATAAGGAAGACTCTCATCCCATGTTCATGGATGCTTGGACATGTACATGCGTAGTATGTGCATTATCATCATGTTAATGACCTATGTTTGGCCATTAGTCTAGGGATGGAATGTAGTCAACTTAGTGAGCTTGGTGTCCAACAATGATCATAGGCTCGACTAAAATGCACTCAAGAACTTGTTGTCCCTGTCTGATATAATGGGTTATATGGTCCTAAAATGTACCCACACTCGTTCATAGAAGAGTTTGGCAGTGTCTTTTGTTGTGATACTCTTCTTGCAAGCAGCCAATATAGTCATCTTATAAAATCTATCAGCAACCACAAATACATAATCATTACCATGCTTGGTAGAGGGGCATCCAAACATATAGTCCATGGAGATGGATTCCTAAGGCTGAATAGGAGTAGGCATAGGAGTGTACATGCCTTACTTATTAATGGTTGGCTTGGCAATGGCACAAGAAGTGTAGGACCTAATATATTTTCCAACATCATGTCGAAGCTTTAGCCAATAAAAATACTTCTGCAATGTTGCAACTTCTTTCTCCAAACCAAAGTTTCCTACGAACTGACTGTAATGATCTCCCAAATTAGCATGGAACACTCACTTGAAGGAACACAAATGTTCCCTAGGTAGCATAATAGTACATCACAGAGGTGGAAGTTTGGCACTTACTTTCCATCAATCAACACTTTGCATGTGGTGGCGAATTTTGAATCATTTTTGTATAGCTATGACCATCCAGAAGTCTAATGCCCACAACATATAAGACCAGTGGTCATGCCATGACCAAGGGGCGATTGAGGTAGTATGAAACATTATTGGTGCTACCCTTATTGTACTTAATGTTCAAATGGAATTGTTGTAGATATGTGGACCATTTCTAATGACGATCATTCTACAACTTCCCTTATGTTTGCACAAACTAAAGAGATCAGTGATCCATGTGGATGATCATCTCCTTCCCCAAATTGTAATGTTTCCACTACCGGCAAGCATGCACAATGGAACACATCTCCTTGTCATATATGTGGTATTTCTAAATATTATCAAAGAGTGTATCGCTATGATAGGCCACTGAATGCCCTTGTTGGGTGTGAATTGCACCAATAGTATAGTCGAAGGCATCTGCCTCAATTATAAATGGTTGTTGCAAGTCTGGAAACGTGAGTACCATTACAGAGAAAAGGTGGCTGTAAGAAGAGCTTTGGCGTAAATCACATATAGAAAGACTTTTGTCGACGCGTTTCGAACCAACCAGTGTGGTTCATCGTCAGGACAAGTTGAAGAAACAGATCCAACTTATCATGTTAAATAGTGTGAGCAGAGATTCCAACGGCTAATTAAACGGTTAATTTTGACTAAAGGACCCAGGTCGAAATTAATTTAATATTGTTAATATTATAATATTATTATTAAT
>APFE030939841.1:228726-242535 GCA_000404065.3 Pinus taeda
TTTTGGAGATTCCGGTGACGGAATCCGGCGGAAGAAATGAGGTTAAATCTTGATTTTAAGCAGTTAAAATGGTTTTTTAACTGCATATTTGGATTCAACACCCTAAAAAACCCCTGGGAGCCTTTGATTGTACAGAAACTAGCTATCAAACATGGGATTCCAATAAATTGCTGCCGGATTTTGACCGGAAAAACCCGCCGGAAAGGCTTTCAAAAAGTCTCATTATAGACAACTGCAAATTAAGCAGAAGGATAGTACTAATAACAATAATAAAAAAACAAATAAAGGAGGAACTAAATATATAGGAACGAATATAAACTTGCTAACAATATAAATTTATATAATAGGATTATACTAATACGGTCACTAAGGAAAAAACCAACACAGAAGAGCGACAGAGAGACACAGGAGGTGAAGGACGGGAGAAAATCCAAAAGAAAACCCAAGATCAAGGAGGAAAAGGAAGAAACAGAAGGCAACAGGGGGAACGAAGAAAGCACCACAGATAAACCAAGGGGACGGGCAGGGGGAGGGCAAAGGGAAGGAAACACTAAGAAGAAAGGGCAGGGATCCAACATCTACTCACCTTCCAGCCATCATCTCTGTTGAGATTGTTAGGCCTTCTTTCAATTTCAATAGCTTCCCTCAATTTACGATGATGGAACTGAGCCACCTTGGCAATAACTTTGGCCTCCTCTATACAAACATGATGCTTGGTCTTGTCCACATGCTCTGCTAAGGCTGAAGACTTAGTTCTCCCATGCCTCAGGTCAGCTGCATTTTCGCAAATTCTCTGTTGGATGGAACGCCATGTTTCCCCTATATAGGGTGTCCCACATGAACAGGGGATCAAATAAACACCCTTCATGTCTTTACGGTTAACAGGATCTTTCACCGACGGAAGGGAATTACGAATGGTTCTGAGGGGCCTGAAGGTAGAGGGAATATCAAACCTCCTAAGTATCCGAGCAATCTTGTCCGTGGTCCCTTGGATAAAGGGGAGATGGACACCTAGATGGCGCTCCTTAGGTTCATTCTTAATAAACACATTTTTAGAGGCTTTAAGGAAAGCCTTCCTACCTAGGTGCCTACTATAACCGTTATCCATGAAGACATCAAGGAGATGGGATCTCTCTTTATCCAAGCTCTCATTATCCAAAATCCTGAGGGCCCATGTAGCCAGGGTGTTAAGAACACCCATATTCTGAGCCGGGAAATGATGGGAATCAGCGTGAAGATATTGCTCCTTGTGCGTTTTCTTACGGAACACAGAGTGGGAGAGAGAGTCGTCCTTCTTCCTAGAAATAAGAATATCCAGGAAAGGGAGGCTACCATTAACCTCTTTTTCCATGGTGAATTTAATAGCAGAGGGCTGTCCGTTGAGGTGATTGAAGAAACGATCCAGCTCCTCATGGCCATGGGACCAGATGACATTAGTGTCATCTACATACCTTTTCCATAGCTTAGGAGGGAGACGAGCCGAGGCTAGAGCTTTGGCTTCGAAATCTTCCATAAAAAGATTCGCAACAATCAGGGAGAGGGGGGAACCCATGGCAACTCCACAGGTGGTGTTTTAGCTTAACGAATGCCTTCTTTTGGGACTCAAACTAAAAAAAAATTGCTTTCGATCTTCCCCTGGTAACTTAACTCAAAGGCCAAGTGATCTGAGAGATCCCCAACATGAACCTTCGATAGAAATTGGCAAGGCCCACAAAGCTGCAAAGCTCTATTAGAGTTTTCGGGGATGGCCAATCTCAAATGACTTGGATCTTAGTTGGATCCACATGTACACCTTGCTCATCAATTATTTAGCCTAGATATTGGACCTAGTTCATGCCAATGGAGAATTTCTCCAAGTTGGCACATAGTTTGTGTTGCTGCAGGATTCGAAGGACTCGTCGAATATGTTACAAGTGCTTTGCCCAACTCTTGTTGAATATGAGGATGTCATTTAGATATACAACCATGAACGAGTTGGTGAAAGGCTAAGATATTTCATTCATTAGCCTCATAAAAGTTGCAGGGGCATTTGTCAACCCAAAAGGCATGACCAACCTCTAAAATAGGCCCTCCTTGGATTTGAAGGAGGTCTTCTATATATATGTGGGTTCTATTGGGACTTGGTGATAGCTAGACTTCAAATCAATCTTGTTGAAGTACTTCCCCCCTTGAGCTAGTCAAGAAGGTCATCAATCGGTGGGATTGAGTATCTATTCCTGAAAGTGATTTTAATCAGTGCCTGATAATCAATGCAAATTCTCCAGCTCCCGTCTTTTTTTTGTATGAGTACAATAGAGCTCCCATAATTTGAGGAACTTGGTTGGATATTCCCTTTTTGTAGCGACTCCTAAATCTGTCGCTTGATTTTCTTGTTTTCTCAAAGAGAGCGGTGGTATATTGGCCCATTGGGTAGAGGTACTCAAAGACTCAAATTGATCAAATTCTTGGCTTGACAGTGCAAGTGTACCCCTGTGGGTGAGGAGAATATGTCCTTATACTCTTCCATGACCTTATCAATTTTCTTATATTGCATGGAGGAACCCCTTCTAGAGGCCATAGATGTGGTCATGACCTTCCCCCTACTTTGAGAACAAATCATAAATAAAACAAATTTTCTAGTCTAGGAGATGATCTTATTTCATTTCTTAGTAGAGATCAAAGAAATGGTGATAGGCGGGGCTACCTCTAGTATCCTTTATAGTTTTATACCTAAAGTAATAATAACAATATGAGGTCTAGACTCATACATAGCATGACACTTCCACAAGTATGGTTGGCCTAATAAAACATCACAAACTTTAAGGGGAGCAACATGACACAATACCTCATCTGAGAAGGACTTGATGTTGTAGGGAAGATGACAATGCTAGTTGATGCGGAGATCTCGCCCTTGGTGGAGCCACCCAATTATGTATGGTTGTGACTGTGGTGTGGTTGACAAGCCCAATTTCTTAATGAAATCTATTGAGATGAGTTATTTTGGTTCCCACTATCAACAATTAATTGTAGTGGAGAACCCTTCACCCACATTTGTGAGTGGAAGAGACGCTCCCCCTCCTCTGGATCATCGGGCTCAATATTTTGGACCTTGGTGGTGGCAATAGTAGTTATGGGTTTTGGCTTAGTGTCGAAACATGCATCTGACTCTAAAGCTTTTAGCTCAACCACCAATGATTGCTTAGCACAACACTCACTTGTGTTGTGGACATGGCTCTTGTGGAACTCACACCACTTTCATGTGTCCTTCTTTGTCTTTATGGTCCTGTTATTTTCTTGTGGTTTCTATGGGTTGTCTTGGCCTACTCCAGATTGGCTCTATCCCTTATTCTGTTTTTTGGGATTGCCTTTTCCCTGCTTTGGATTCGCAAATCCAAAGTCTAGCTTCTTCTGTTTAAATTTATGCTTGACCTAGACAACATATCGGTATGATGCACCAAGGGAGGAGATGTCCAAGGAATCAATGTATGCTTGGATGTATTTGTGTAGATAGTCAATACATGAGTACCATATTCCCCTCAAAATCCTTGATGTGTAGGGTATGAAAAATATTCATGAATTCCAACACGTCTTGGTCCCTTTCCTGCCATAGTGTGATCCATTTTATGTACTTATCTTCATAGCTCATGACAGGGTAATATTCTTCCTTGACAAAATCTTAGAAAGAATTCCAAGAAGGTGCGACTAAAACTAGTGAGGGTTCATCCTCGTCCCTTTGCTCACAGTAGATTTCCCACTAGTCCTTGACATGGGGGGTGACTTTGAGGAGTGTAAAAGTAAAGTTTTTCCTATCGAGAAAATTATGGATCGAAAAATATCCTTCTAGTAGGTTTAACCATCTATCTAGAGTATTTACATCTATCTAGCCTTCAAATATAGGAATGTCAAAGTTAACTTATACCTTAAAAGGGTCGGCACCTCTGAAGCAATTGTTGGATGAAGATGATTTGCCTATTGATACCTGCCAAAGGATCTAGGAAAAATTATCCATCATCTCATTTCTTTATCACTCAAGGTAATCTTCGAGCAACAATTTGAAAGGATATCCTACTCCCTCGTCTTTCTTTTCTTCCGTCGTGGGAGGTCGTTGGGGTTAGCGAAGCCTATCTTGCAAGGGTTCAACTAGTTCAAGTCCCAACTCCTTATACCCCGACCTCGTTAGGGACATGTACAAAAAAATAGATAAAGAGCATACCACTCTGATACCACTGATCAAGATTTATGAAGGAATGAAATTAAATACATAATTAAACAAAAACATACAGATACAGTGAAATATAACTTCAATTTGATAAATAGCAACTATTGAAAATTGTTTACATGCAAAAAGGAAACAAACTAGCTGAAACGATGGTAGTTTATCTCTGAGAAAAGATGTGATGAATACATTCCTCCTAAAATGAGTTAAAAGAGGATCTCAGGCCTTTTTATCATGAATAAACAATGGAAAACCATAAACATCCAAAAACCTAACCCTAGGAGATGAAGCGCTGAAAGCTTGTGGGCCCCATTGGGGTTAGTTGGAATGTCAACTTCCCTGATTCGTAACTTTGGCATACGATCTCTGTTTGGCGCGCATGATAACCCATTAGAAAGTCTATCTGAGGAAAACAATTTTTTACTACAAACATAGCCAAAGTCTTACATTATCCGGTTTCCCCAAAAATGTTGTTTAGCATGTTAAAACAACTCCTGAAGTTCAGGACTTGAAAAGCTACCAAAAATAGAAAACTGTGGAAATAGGAAACTATGATGGACATTAAGAAACCAAAAGGAAAATAGTGTTGGTGTTCCAAGTGGAATAGGTGGGTGGTCACTAATATCCACCTGGATTACTAGGGGATGATGGTATGGACTAAGAATCGGATATAGATTGCCATGAATGGCCTCGGGGGAACAACATTGTCAACAAATAGAAGGAGAATCATATGAGACTTTGGGGAATACTAATCTTCTACGTAATTGGAGTTTTTTCCATAAATTACGTGTGATATTATAGGTGGGGTAGGCAAGTAGACCTATAGAGTGGTTCTATTCTTAGGGGAAGGCAATTACGATATTCACAAAAACAAGGTGGAGTTAGTGTATCTTAGTAGTTTAAACAAGCGAGGGAAAATGCTTGGTAGATGAGCTTGGGAAGTTGTTGAAGGGCATGGAAATTGCCCATGAAGGTGTTGGAAATGGCCTTAACACTGATAGGGGGGGTGAATCAGTAGTGATAGGATTGACTTAACTTTTAATTTTCTTTTACCAAAACACAAGATTCAGTAATCCATCAACTATACTTATGAAACCAGCATGAAATCAATGTATCAAAGCATGCAAAATCACCATATAAAATCACCATAAAGAATCAATAAGGAAAACATGCACATAAGAGGACATAAATGTTTTCTGGTGGAAAAACCTCTCCAGGGCAAAAAACCACCTGTTGTTGTTGCTGCTCAAATCTTCTATTATGTTGAACAAATTTTTACATAGAGTAGCGAGCACCCACTAGCTAGAATACTTGACTCCTACAACAGTGTGTTGACATCTATTAGCTGAGAATTACCTACTCACATGACTCTACAGATAAATGTCTACTAGAAGCCTCCACAACCAATAAACCTTGCCCAATATCCATTAGACTATCCCACTATCATTGGATTGAGATTGTCCTCCTTTAATCATTGTTTTCTTGTATCTACAAGCACAAAGTCTCTACACCTTCAACTCCTCCATGTGAACCACATTTCAAAATATTTGATATTGGGTTCTCAAATCCACCAACATGAGAAACCCAGTAGCCTCTATGATCTGAATAATAAAATCTGATATATACCCACTAAACTCAGCTACATATGTATAATCATCTATGAAAAAGTATTGTAGCACTCACTCACTCCACCCATACACTCACACTATCAATCACACAACTCACCAAATCAATCCACACCCTCACTCTAAAATAATCACAATAATATATGTCAAAATTTCCTCAACAATCTCCAGTCAATACCACGGGAAAATACCATGGTTATGCCAATACCATAGACACCTATAACATGGTAATCTCCAAGTCAATACCATGGGTAAATATCATGGTTATGCCAATACCACGAACCCCTGTACCATGGTAATCTCCAAGCCAATACCATAGGAAAATACCATGGTTAAGTCGACACCAAGGATACTTATACCTTGGTAATACCAAAACTAATAACACATGTACCAAAGTAATACTTTCTCCACACACATACCAATACCCTCACAACTATCAAAGCACCCTGCAACTAACAAGCCAAGCAACATAATCTAACATCTGTAAGACTATCCATCAAGTATTACATATGTCACCCAAGCTACCTGCAACACATACTTAGGTTTAGATCAATGCCAACCATCAACCACTGTAACCACTGCAACCAACAACTACATCATCAATGCCAACACAAGGAGAGAAAGACTCAGGGAGAGGGAAACAATGGTAACAATGGTATTGTGGTGGCAAAGCAATGAAGAGTATCGATGAGAGTGACACCATCGAGCTATCGAGGTGTAGGAAATGAATGATGGAGGACTTTTGTGCCATAGTCGTGATATTTTAGGGATTTAACCTTACGATTTCCCATTTGGTAGACAACCAAGAGAATGGGGTTTGTGAGAGTCAAACTCAAGATTGACATGAAGGCCCTATTCATGAGAGTAGAAATTGATCTGACAAATAAGGTGAAATTAGGCAAGGTAATGTTTAACAACCTCGGTATAGGAGGTATAGGAGGTGGAAAAAAACCTTCTCAGCTCTGAGGGAAGACATTAAGGCTGAGCATTAAGCTCGTTGTTAATAGAGTCAAAGCATTAGTCGAGAGAATGTTACATAGGTTAAGTATATGGGGAATGATGTGACTCCAACAAAGGTCCAGCAATTGTAGAACCATGAGGGAGCCCTCCACAATGGTCTAAGAGGAAACCATGGGAATTTTAGAGGAATGATAAACAAACTACATTTGTTTGAGTCTAGTGGCCATCCTCAACAAGCATCGAAATCCTCGCATGATTGTTAGGGTTTGGATAGTGTATACATATGTATGTTTCCCCGTTGTGCTTTAAGTTATGGTTTGCATTAGCATTGGCGTTGAAATGTGCGAGAATAATGAAGGTGACCAAAACAATGAGGATTGGTGCCTAGGGAATTAGTCATGAAGGTTGGATCTGAAGAGGAGAGTAATGGAATGAAGAGGCTCGGAGCATGTCAATGTGAGAGAATGGTACCAAAAGAGAAATAATAATAAAAAACAAATATTATAATGAAGTTTAAATTTTTTAACTTCCATGTAAATGGGCATAGTGTTGTAAGACCTAGTAAGGCAGGTGTACCCTTTGGAAATTATTGATCAAGTTTAGAGTTAGAACTAGGTGATAGGGGTCATGTTGGGTTAACAAATACCCTGGGTATAAACTTTGAGGACGGTAAGGGGCTAGAGTGTGCGAGCTTGACTCACATGGTTGGTTTGCTTGGATTTGGTCAAAGGAAGCCCCAAGTAAAAGTTTAAGGGGAGATTTTCAGGTAAACTTGACTAGAGGAAAGAGTCAAAGTTGATCGGGTCATTAGTAGTGGTTTTGGTCCCATGGTTCTTTGGTTTCCCATGGTTTTGTTCTTGTGGATTGCATGTAATGAAGCATCTAAAAGCATTAGAAGACTTCATTGTAATGGAGCCTGAAGGTGAGAGGTGAAAACTCACTTGACCGACTTGGCCTCGTTTTGACTAAGGGACTAATGAAATTATGTTAGTTGGGTTATTCCCTAGAGTTAGGGTTTTGCCAAGGTAAATATTATGTTCATTGTATTCATGTTTCTTGTATTTCGTTGTTGGTTATTATTAATTCACCCAGTAATTTGTATTGTCTCTTCAATAAATTTAAACATTTGGTATCTCTTGTTGGGAATTACGATTGTCATTAGACCAAAACCCACAGGTGTTCATCAACGATCACATCGCCAAAGATAAGGATCCATAAGAGGTGGTTAATCCATGTTGTGAAACAAATTGGGAGCACTAGTTTATCCAATGTCCAACAATCTACCCACCAATGCAAGTCATGTGTGTATCAAACTCGTGACCTACGCTTTAATACCACTTGTTGGGAATCATGATTGTCATTATACCAAAAGCCAGAGGTATTAGTCAATGATCTCATTGCGAGAGATAATTATCCACGAGAGGTAGTTAGTCCATGTTGCAAAACACAAAGGGAGCATTGGAATATCCAATGTCCATGTGACAGCCCCAACCCAAGTTTTCCTCATGAAAATGCAATGTAGTGTTTTTATAAAAATACATAAAATGGGTTGAGTATAAGGGAAACATATTCCAAAGCTTAGGAGGTGGATTTCTTGGGATAGGGAAGTTTTCCTTATGCAGTAAATCTAGACTATTTTGGACAACCATTAAAAGTCATTTGGTGCATGTTTTAATATATGGGTTCTTGAATTAAAATGGGCTACAAAGAAAGGGACACAGACCCATGTGCTTGAGAACCTTAACAAGGAAAGAGGACAGGAAAATTTATGGAGACTGGACTAGGCAAGGCAACAAGGATGAGGATGGGAAATCCCTGCGTAGCAAGGAAAAGAAACAAAGAGAGAAAAGAGAGGGTTTTATCTCATGGGCACAATGACTCTCCTCAATTGAATCTTGAGAGAAAGGAACCATTCAATCATTCCCTCATTCACATAGGAGGAGGAGAACAACCATTTTCTAGCAGTATCTAGTAGGTAGCAATGTGGAATGGAGGAGAAGAGAAGTAGAAGGGGATTGATTCTCATGTTCCCTAGAGGTTGTGGGTTGAGATACTAGTCTATAGAGCCCTATAACAACTTGGGTTCCCTGGAGGCTGTGGGTTGAGATAGAATCCTTGGAGCCCTATAACAACTTGGGTTCCATGGAGGATGTGGGTTGAGATAGAAATCTCTGGAGCCCTGTAACAACTTGGGTTCCCTAGAGGCTGTGGGTTGAGATAGAATATTTGGAGCCCTATAACAAATTGTGTTTCCTAGAGGGTGTGGGTTGGTATAGTATCCTCTGGAGCACTGGAAAACTTGTTTGGAAGATGCCAATCCTTAGGTTAATACCTATAGAATTTATTTACGAAAAGCTTCATGTTATACCTTGGTGTTGTAGTGGATTTTGGACTTCCTATTCTTAAGGGTAGAGATGGTGAACCTCTAGATTCCCTATGCATTTCTTACTGCAATAGGAAGCTGGTGGGGTTGAGGAAAGAGGTCCTCTGGAGTCCTTGCTCCAGTTGACAGTTGGTGTTTCAGCCCTTTGAGTAAGCCCCTTAGTCTCTAGAATTTGGCTCAGGGGTGATAATTGCAAGTAAGCTTAGCTACAACTATCTATGGTGGGGTAGAGAGTTGTAGTTCTAGACTCAGTTTCCCAAACATTACAATATAAGTGCTCTTATGTCTTTGTGATTCCCATGAATATATGTTTACATTTCTGGATTGAAATGGTATGTGTAAATGAATTAAATGTTTGTTGCATTTCCTATTTTGACATGGTATTGCAAAGAACAACTTAGGACTACATTATGTCCTTAAGATCTTAAATGGTATGATATGTAATGTATACACGTAATAAGAAGGATTATGCTACATTTCTGGATTGAAATGATGCTCTTATGAAATACATGAATGAGCTCTTGTATGACTGAATAAATGACACACAGTGTGAAGTCTTGAAGGCATTAAAAAGTGCTACAAGATCTGAACTAAAAATATGACAAAAACTGGGATAAGAACCTCTCTCATTAATGAATAATGGTTACATTGAGGATGCATGTCTTAATAGGGTTTGTGTACAAATATATATGTATAATTATACATCTATTGGTTATGAGCCTGTGCTCCAAATTCTAAGGCATTGTGTTGATGACAAGGAATCACTCCTCCTTTAAATATAATGACCCTTGACCTTGCATCAAGGGCTTCCTCAACCTTGCATTTTGAGTAGCAGTTACCCCTAATTCTTCGGTGTTTTTGGTGAACCACCTCATGCTGGACACTATTTTTGTGCCATACCTTGGGGCTGAATAACCTGGAGGTCTTTGACAAGCACCACAATGTAGATGGTGGAGGCAGTACAAGCGATAGGGCCACCACGAACCATTAGAGGCCTCTCATCCATGCATTTTCAACAACCCA
This sequence comes from Pinus taeda, assembly GCA_000404065.3. Taxonomy (NCBI): domain Eukaryota; kingdom Viridiplantae; phylum Streptophyta; class Pinopsida; order Pinales; family Pinaceae; genus Pinus; species Pinus taeda. Next base: position 238,913 of record APFE030939841.1, read on the forward strand.
ATTATTTCCCTAAGGGCATTGATGCTGAGGATTGCACACCCCTGCTAATAGCCAAATGCCCCAGAAACCCTTGATTGGAACCATAAATTCGCTTGCAGACTTGTTTTGGAACATGGAACCCCTGGCGTGTGGCAGCAGAAGTGAAGTCCCTTTAAGATTTCACTGCAAGTCTTTAGCAGTGGATGAACAACATATCACCAGTGCAGGTGTAAGTGGAATCCCTATCCTGAAACGGGGAATATCCAAAGGCCAAAAACTCGTTGGAGTGGCTTCAACCTAAGCTTAGGAGGGGTAGCGCCAATAGGTGCTTTAGTAAATCACCACAATCGTTATGGGATGTTGGTGCAGATATTGAAGTTTGCATAACCAACATGGTTGAGCCATGGCCAAATGGATGAGCGGTAGGCTATAGATGCATAGAAGAGAGCGAGCTTAGTTGAGAACCATTTAGACCAAGAACAAGCAGGTTTCTCAAAGTTTGAAATCCCTATCTGGTCAAGTCATGATGGAGGTCAATTATGAGCAGTGTTGTTGTGAAGGAGGGCCAAGATTTAGCTTTATGATAAATTCGACTAATCTTATTCTTTAATCTGGCATAACCGTAGTCGTGGACACTTGGTATTGGCACACCCAGATTTCCCCTACCGCGATTGGATGGAGGAAATTGATGTGGCCCAAAGCTTTTAACCCAGGAGTTTAGTTGCATCGTAAATGGGATTAGTAGGGATGATGTTAGTCAAGATGCGTTGGCAGACATGTAAGGCTAGTGGATTCTACTATTGGCTGGGAGTGGCACTCACAAGACAACTCATCCCTGAGGCTATGTCTCTAAAGTCTAGTTTTGAATCGCAAGGAGGTAGGCAGGGATGACAGGGCATCAGGTTAGCTAGGCCAACAACTGAAAGAAGAGGAGAGCCTTCCCATTAGCTAGAGTGGATCCCACCCTCATGCTCATCTCTGGGGGTCAAATCCCGGAAGTAAAAAATGGATTGTTTGTAGTGGAGCACAAGATGACATAAATACGGGCCACAGTGGCAGACACATGGCTTGACAATTATGCCATTGGTCAGGGTCGAAACCACTTAATAGGTCATCTAGTTAGGTTCACCTTGGGGACATTTGTAAGGGTGCAGGTGGAAGGGAGTGGGGTGAGCAGCACGGGACAATGTTTTGGCTTTAATCGGTTTTGTACTTGTTTGAACTAAGAAGTTGATAAGATCTGTATTTGTTCCCTTTTCTTCAACTTGAATTTCCATATTTGAATATTTCAACGCTTATGTCTTGATAAACTGTTGTGCCTTGTTTTCCAACAACTTCTTGTCCTTCTTAAGCTTCTCAATTTGTGTCAGTAAATTTTCACTGTGGTCTTTGAGGCGAGTAACCTCTTCGTTTTGTCTATGTTAATCTTTTCAACTTCTTTCTTCATATTTTGCTTTGCCTTCTGGTTTTCTCGACGAATTACTTTTGAGACGTCTTTTACGTCTTCTAATGTTACTAAAATTGCCTTCAATGTAATATCTTGTAGTGTTATTTTTTTCTTTTGTAGGAAAATGTAAAAAAAAAAAGCGTATTTAGAATGAAGGATCCTATTAATTCCATCTATGGAGAACACAAAACTATATCACTATTGTCATAAGATAAGTTTTTATGGTGAATTGCAAGATAAAAGTTTAATCTCCAACGCTTAGTTGTAGATATCTTATGTAATGTTATTTGTTGCTTGTTGAATCCATCATTTCAATTATATTTGATTCAAGAATCACTAATTTTTAGCACATTCATTACTAACATAATTATTATCTTGAGTAGGATCGATAGAGATTATAATATCCCTCCTCGCAAGCGATTCTTTGATTTCAAATAGTGCACTAAAACATTTACTAAAGATTTTAGGAAATATTTCATTACTAGTTTCCATTTATTTATTTTTTTATGGGTGAGTTTAGGGTTTTAAAACCCTTCAGAGCATTTAATTATTCTCAAAATATAGAAATAATTATAATAATAATAATAATTTTTTAATTTCTAGACCATGCTTTTAGAAAGGTCGTGACTTCTATTATTTGAAGCTTAATGATCTTGTATTGTATTTATTCACGAATAACCACGACTTTGAAATATGGGCGACATTTGTATGTATAGGGTCTACTAGTCAATTAATTGGTACGACATGTTACTTAATATGAGTTAATGAGCATAGATCTGATGATGTGCGATGATTGTTAAATGTGGAAATATGGTGTACGGTGGTTGCAACAAATGGGGTTCTTATGTGTATTGTTGGGAGTGGTTATGCAGGATGTTGTACAGTGAATTGTAGGCTACAATTAATTTTTTTAATATATATAACAAAAAAAGGAATAAATAATAATAATAATAATAAAAGAGATTATTAAAAAAATGTAGCTAACGACAACTGTCGCTACATTCACACCCTCTCCATTAGCCGGATGCTGCAACAACCACCACCCTCCATTGATATAGTCACATGGACATCATTGCACTAGTCAATTATAGTTAAATATAATTGACAATGAATCATTATCAATTATATTCAACCAAAAAAAAGGAATAGAATTATAAATAATAATAATAATAATAAAAGAGATTATTTAAAAAAAATGCAGCTGACAATAGTTGTCGTTGCATTCAAACCCCCACCATTAGTCGCGCACACACACATATATGGGGCTAACAACCATAATAGCAATGGCAACAAACCTTGACAAAGGTTGATGACCAAAGGTTGGATCAAACTGGCTCTGTGTAACAATTGAGCGGCTAGTGCATTGAATAGCTCTAATACCAAATGTTATGAACAAAATTCATATATAAGTATAATACTCAGAAGATCTGAAATATGTAAATATCCATTAGAGGACAAGTAGTATATTTATATAGAAATGTATAAAAGACATGAGATATGAGATTGTTACAAATGAGGGGCCGCTTATATACCTAGGCAAGTGCCCCTTCATAAATGGTCATGTCCTTAGAGACATGCTTCTTATCATTTTAAATAATTTGTTTATTATTAGTGTATATATATTATATATATATATATATTTATATAGTTAGTTCATAATACAATACTCATGCCCTGAAACAATGGCACCCTTACCTAATGGGAAGACACTTCAAGGTAAAAACATATCATGATAGTCTTAAATACTTATTATAACAAAGATTATCTTCAGAAGAATAACAAAAACAAGTCACAAAGATGTTGGGTTATGACTTTGAAATATGTTGGACAGTTGTCATTGTTTGTTTAGCCAGTGTTGGTAAGTGTGTTGGCATTGATGTCAACCAAATCAACATGGATGTATGTTCTAGCATGGTGTTAGGAAAGACAACATTGATGTCCACTAGGCTAGTTGTGATGGAAACAAATGCTAGCATTAATGTGCTTGATGTGTCAAACTTAGGGGGAGTCCTATGGTTGATGCAATTTCTGGTAGAGAATCACCATAGTAGTAGGTGTTACACTAAAATTTGTCACCGTGACTATCTGCAGTTAGTATGGCTCCATCAATAGTCATACTATCCTCCTTGTCAAGCCTTATACCTCTGCTCTCCATGTCAAACTTCAAGAAAGAGAGAAAGTCATTAAAAATCATGTT
>APFE030939843.1:0-18387 GCA_000404065.3 Pinus taeda
GTGACCACAAGTAACTTTTTTAAGATGAAACTCATGCCTTTTGACCTTTACAGGAGTATGCACCCATCCCTTGGCTTACAGAGCGTACAAGTACGCAGGTACAATGAGCTTGGGATGCGTACACGCAGGCAAGGTAGAGAGAGCCTGCGTACCCGGAGATAAACATGTTTTTTAGTGACTTTCTCTCTTTTTGAAGTTTGACATGGAGAGCAGAGGTATAAGGCTTGACAAGGAGGATAATATGACTATTGATGGAGCCATATTAACTGCAGATAGTCATGGTGACAAATTTCAGTGTAACAACTCTCTTTCCCCCACATTGAGGATGAAAGAGAAAAAATGACAACTCAATGCTCTTTTTGATAACTCCTCAAAATTGAACAAATTGAAAGAAAGAAAACATCTAACAAATTTGAATTGCATCAATCAAAATTTTGAGATAGCCTCCTTCTTTGCTCCTCCCCTCTTTAAGTGTTTTTTTCAGTTACCAGTTAGAGACAACATGCATTTTTGTCGGGTGTGGAGCCTGATTCTATTCTTTATTCAGAGGTATCACTGCATTGGACCCCAGTTTGTAATGTGGAAGCAACACCACCTGTAAAATGTACACTGCTAGGGGGGTCCAGGGGAGGGGGAAGGGGGGTGACGATGATTATTTGGAGCACCCCCCCCCAGCGGGGGATCGGGCAGCACCCCTGAAGCTAAAAAGAGATGTAAAATTGCATTCTAAAATGTTGTAATTTAGTAGTCAATCTGGCCTGTTCATTAGGCGAAGATCTGACGATAGCAATTATGTTTAATTTAGGGTTTTTTTTCCCTAGAAGGCAACCCCTCGCTATATATGAGGGAATTGTATTGCATCTATGTAGATATATATTTTGAGTGAGAAAGAGAGAGGAGATTGTATGATAGTGAAGAGGGAATTACAACGGATCTGCTATAGGTTGTATCTCTCCAGGTTGTTGGATAATATAAAAGGAAGGACTGGTTGTTTCTCCATTGATGTAGCCCAAATTAGGTGAACCACGTATATCTGTGTCTCTCTTGTTTTATGTCTTTATATTTCTGCAATATATTTTATGTGTTTCATTTCTTTGTAATATATAATTTTCTAACAATTTTTGCTTCTTTAGGCCAATGCTTCTTACTTTGAACAAGGAGCCTTCTCATTTATGTATTGGAGTTTATGGCTTTGGGCTTTCAATTTCTCATTCTCCTTTTATATGATGAAGACCTCACTTTCTTAAAAATATTAAAAAGGTTAGAAATATCTTCCTCTTCTAGAGGTAAGTAGTTCTAATGGAACCTTTGATGCTGGAATATTTTGTGTCTCGGGTATCTGAGAAACTCCTTTAAAACTCTTCACAAATTCAACTTAACTGTCACATTTTGGCCCACGTTGATCATGATTATTCATCCAAAATTTCGAGTGTGGAAGTGACTCTCTCTAGTCCAAATTAGTAGTCAACATTTCTCACTTCTTAGAGCTTTCTTCAACTTATGGTAATATGTTGCAAATACTCAAGTGTTGTATTTTTCTCTTAAATTTTATTGTCAATAACTAAGATTGTTGTTGCTCATGCATTCTATGCATTACAAACATTAAAGCAAAGTAATAATCTTTTCTTCACATGGTACCATCATGAAGTTGATTAGGAGTTTTTCCTGTCCAATGGCATGTATTGTGCCATAATTACTCTAATTTCTAAGTCCATATGTGACTTAAGTCTATATTTGCAATCAACATAAAAGCAAAAACCAAGCTTAATAAAATTACCCATAGAACTACCCAATGTTGCACCAAAATATACGCCACGAACTAATTTTAAAGCCAAATTGATTGATTCAAAATGAAAATAATGTATTTTTACCTATTTCACCATAACATTCATTCATAATCTCATTTTAACGAAGACAAGAGGTTGTTGTGCAAAAATACCAAATTCTAGATTTATTTTTGCACATTGGTATAAAGTAAAAATATGCCTTCAAAACTTGCTCAAATAAATTTGATTATTTTTGGAATTTCACCCCCTTATTTTTCAATTTATCATATTATGAAAAAGGTCCATGCCTCAGTTTTTTTTTTTTTTTTTTTTTTTTTTTTTTTTTAGCTCCATCAACTTGCAAAATTTGTTCAAAAAATGCCTCTAACGTAGGTTGCTACAACATTTTTTTGTAGTTACAACAGTTTTTCGATAGCTACAAAAAAATTAAGTTTCTATAGCTATTTATTTTCTTCTTCTAAAGTTGTATTCTTTTGCTACTCAATGAACTCTTAGACTGGTATTGTGAGCTAAATGTAGAAACCATGAAACATAATGTATGTTGACTGAACATTGATCTAATTTTATTGATTTGATGGAAAAGGAAATGCATGAAGAAGATTTGTAGTAATTTCCATTATGTTATTTTTGAATGACAATTTTTATTGGAACAATATCTTGTTGAAAGAATATTTGAAACAAGAAGATTGTTGAAAGATGTCATTGATACCATAAACCATATAGTCTTCACATATAACCCTGATTGCTACAATTTGATTTATGTGAATGGATTTAGTTTAATGCAAACATAGAAAAAGTCATTGGCTTACTGACCACTAATTTCAATCATTAACCAATGTGAGACAAATCAACGATAATGTAAATGAGTGTCAAGGTACAAGAGTGCATCTTGAGAAGTACGAATGAATGTGTTGAAGTTGAGTCACCTACAAGATATGGAAATCAAGAGACATTGTTTTATTCCCATTTTTGTCAGTGAGGAGGCTTACCATTGATGTATACAAGCTCTAAGGCACTCAAAAGAATCTGACCTTGGTCCAAGATAAGGTGTTGAAGCTGATGGAACTAGATTTGTTAAAAGGTGGGCTTTGAGGAATCCCACATTAGCCAACTTGAGCATAGAACCAAAAGTGATTTGAAGAACAATAATTGAAACCAACATGAAATTACAAAAATTATTGTGAACTTTACTCGCTAGTTGCTTGGTTTTCAAACAAAGCTCGTATCCAATTATGCTAGTAGGCTGGTTTTCACAACAAGACTTTTTTTTGCTATCCTACTCTACTTGAAAAAGAAAATCCCTTTCAAGTATAGGAATACTTCCAATGGAACCATGTGCATAACATGATGACAAATAAAATCATATGCAGGTTTGAAAGATATGCTTTGATATATACCAGAATATGAGATACCAACTATTTTGATTCATATGATGTCAAGAACTATTGAATAAGAGAGTGGTGCTCTGGCTTAATGATTGTTTAGAACCAAAGCTCAATATAGTTGGGATGCCCTTGGTTCACTTGCTCATTTGGATCACTCTGCATGTATTATTTTTCCATGCCATTCAGATCTTATATTATGAGATAGTCAATCTCTTGTATGCATAAAGGATCCGATGATAGTTATGTTAGGAACTCCTCAATATTAGATTCTAATGGCTACTCCATAAAACGTGGTCCATGATTCTTTAGTTTCCTCTAGATATTATTCTTATGGATGTTGTTCTTCAATGAAAACAAGGGCATCTTTTTTCTTGCAATACTCTTTCTGATCTAAGATGAATACCATTTAGATCAAGAGGAGTTGTTTGAAAATTTTGTACCTCAACATTAAGTGGGTTGAGCTATTTTATTGTTTGGGTTCATAAATGGTTGTGCAAGTAGTTGAGTGGGAGTGGGTCTTTGAGATGGTTATGTAGGGGGTAATTAGAGAGGTTTACTAGAAGTCAAATGTGGTTGTGGTTGTGGTTGAGATTGCGATGGAGGTGGAAGTTATGGTCGTGGCTATTGATACTGAGGATACTAGGGAAATTGAGGATATGATGGATAGTAATGTGGATTGTTTCCTCCATATGATCTTTGCTAACCTTGCTGCCAAGATTGATTTTAAGGATGGGGTGGTCAAGGTTTCTAAAGTAATGCAATATTCCAATTATTTTTGGGTCTTCATGAATAAGCTTGAAATTGTTGCGTAGGGTCTTGCATCATCCCTGATTATCGGGGTCTTCTTGATGTCACAAATAATATTTGTTATGAGGCTTGATTTGTTTTGGTATATTTTTGGTAGACTTTTTTCAATCCTAGCAATGATGGACAATCCTTTGTTTCATGTGTTTCCGCATATATAACACATATTTCATTGTTATCTAATGGGCATTTTCTCAAATGATGTTTCTTTCTACACCCAAGAGAAAATATAGACAGTGCAACGTTCTCAACTTTTTGCTTATTTTGTATTCATAGAATATATATTTGTTCACTTAGATTGCCAATAATTGTTGTTCTAAAATTATCTCGAAAATTTCTAAGTTCAACTCTAATTATCATAACAAATGTTGATTTACTTACTCTTGACATGGTTGAATCGCGAGGATTGTTACCATACTTTTCCCTTCCTCTTGATACATGCTTACAAAATTCAGAAATATCCTTACTCCTTTACCCATTAGATTTATGAGATCAATCCATTCATCCCTAATTGCTTGAAATAAAAGATTTTTTAATATATCTAATCATAGTTTATGTAATTTTACCCTTTTAACACTAAACAAATATTTCTATAAAATCCTCAATATTTTCATCCTCTTTCTGGCTCATTTTGAAAATTTCTTCTTTAACATCATGTTATATGTTGTAATATTTATATCTTTCTAAAAAGAGTTGTCTCAATGCATCCCATGATCTCACAAAATTTGTTTCTAATCCCATAAACCATTTTAAAGACCTATCTTCTAATGTAGCGGGAAACAACATTAATTTTTGAGCATTTTGTAAGTAATTATAACTTCTGCAAAGTACTTCAAACTAAAAAGAAAAGTTTTTTGGGTTCTTTCTTCTTATACCATGAAAGTATGGAAGTACAAATGGAGAAATATTCTTCATATTTACATTTGTATTAGTGTCTTGGATAGGAAATCCATAGGGATCTTCCTCATTGTCATCATCTCCATTTTTTGTTTCTTCTACCTCCTCTGTCATCTCTTCCATATCTAGGAGATGGTCTTCTTATACCTGCAAAAGTAGGAATTCATGTTGTGGATGGTGATGTGGTTCTTACTACACCACGTGATCTAGTGGGGTGGTATGTGATTGAGGGATTGAAGTTATTCCTACGTTGAATCTACCTCTAGAATCTCTTTCTCTATACATGCATTTTAAAATGAATGAAGCTAACTTATGCAACTAAGAATGAAATGTAGTTCAACAATTGAGGTTAGGAGGAACCTCACAATGTGATGCATAGGTTTTTAATTCTTACCTTACACTTCCTCCTATCCAAAGTTGCCTAAATTAAAGGGAAATCTAAATTTAAAGCTAAATCCTATGTACACTTCCCTCGACAATATCGCCAAAAATGTCAGTCGATCTAATTATGCTTTTAATTCTGTTACATTAAATTATCAATTCGAGTTTATAGACTTGTAAAGTGTATGACAAAATATACGCAAGGATTTAGCTTTTAATTATGTCGAAAGTAAACTGGCATGAACAAAAATTCTATTGTATGAAGGAAAGTAAATTGACATAAAATGAAGTTTAGAGCGGAGATGGCTACTGAAACTAGCTTCAAGAGTAGAGCTAGTAAAATCTCTTTAGTAAAATCAAACATAATTCTTTTCGATTCATTAAAAAGGAAAGAAAAGATGATAATTAACTACTTGATCACATGGAGGTGTATTATGGTGTTTTTGTGAAGGTTTGTGGTGGTAAATGAGTGAAGAATGAGGTAACAACAATGAATTAAATGATAGAAAAAGTGACGAAATAGTGACCCGAGAACTATGAAATTGACTAAGTTGTTGATTCTTCTAATTTAAAGGAAAAAAATATATGACAAGGTGAACAACTTGGCTGTTGGCTTATCATTATAGCATACACATTTGGATATATTCGAAATTGTCTAGATATCTAGGCATTTGGGACTTTCAATTGACACATTTAGTTTCTGAAATTAGATCTAAATATGAATCCTCATAAAAACTCATCCAAGATGTAGGCATTATAGTATTTGTAAATGTTGATATTATAGTGCTAATTAGACAAGCACAATTTTCTACAACTGATAATTACTTCCAATGATATATGATATTACTTTAACGCACTCCATAACATCATTAAGGAACTACACTCAAAAAATTCAACTCGCCAAACATTGACTGTCTAAAAAATTTGGCTCAGAATTTTTGGCCTTTTCCTCAGATTTCTTCTCACGCGTGAGAGAGAGAAAAATGTGAGTGATGAGTGAGTGAGTAAATGAGAAGTTGAAGTGTCTTTTTACAATGATATCAGGGTGCCCTAAGTGACACATCTCTTGGCAAATTAAATTAATTTTTCTTTCTTCTAAATAGTTGGGGAACACCTCCTGCAACTACCAAAAGAGAAAAATGAATTAGGTTATAAGCCACCCACATAGTGTTTGACTTTTTTCAATTCTTCCTCCATAATTTATGCAATTATTTGCATAAATTTAGGTAGAAATAAAAACTAAACATGCAATACATTCTTTATATTTCACTAATTAAACATATTTTCCAGGAATTACAACCCACCATAATTTATGTAATTCTCTGCATAAAATTAGGTAGGAGTAAAAGTAAATATGTTGTACATAAATATTATAATAACCCAAAAAAATTAACACTCCCTCTTATCTAGGGAGGTATTCACCTTGACTTCCTCAGATGTCCATTTCGTTGAAAAATTCTCCATCCTAAGAAAACATTGAATGAACCTACTATGTTAATGTACCCATCCACTTCATGTTCTATTCTCGAACCACGTGGAAAGAATCATGCAAAAGATCTAGTCTTCTACTAGTCAAATACCATATGGCGATATACTCCCTGACTAGGGTAAAAACAAAACTAGTCATGGGTCACCATCTAACCAAGTCATCACTTGGAACTAGGTCAATTATTCCTCACCAATGGTAAAACCCTAGGCCCATTTACCATTTCCCCATGTCATCACATAACACTTGAATGGTAAAAATACTTGCCTGATGCTCTAAGAGACTCACTCTACCCACTAGCCAAGTAACCCTTGGAAATATGGTCATAACCTTATGACCAGTGGAGCACTCTAGGTCGTGATGTTATCTAGGCCATTCTCCCTAGCCACATTACATGGCACTTGGTTAATACCCTTGACCTAGGGATAATGTTTGTCATGATGCTACAACATCAACACTCCCTCTCAACAATGGAGACATTCTCAACCCCTCTAAGCTTATCCCAAAAGTATACAAACTTCAACTGAGACAGGCTTTGTGAGAATGTTAACAACTTGCTCTTTTGTAGAAATGTATTAGGGCCTCACTGCTCCATTCTATACCATGTCTCAGATGTAGTGGTACTTTATCTAAATGTGCTTCGGCTTGTCATGGAAAACTTGATTTTTTGAAAGCTTCACACAACTTTGATTATCACAATGTATCACGGTCATCTCCAACACCTAATTAAACAATCTTGCAAGTAGCTTTTGAAGCCAAACTGCTTCACAATTCACCAAACTAGGTGAAATATATTCAACCTTTGCAATATTGAGCATGACAGAAGTCTACTTCTTGCTCATAAAAGATATCATAGTAGAACAAAAATCAAAGCAACATCTTGATGTGCTCTTCCTGTCCACTGCACTCCTTTGCTAATTTGAATCAATATATCTCAATAGCCTCACTTCACCACTAAGAAATATCTCAGACTATATCCAGTTATACCACACAAATACCTCAACACACATTGCTTCGCCACATGCCTCAACTCAACCATAAACTGGCCAACTTCCTTCACTGGATTCATTCATCACCACAACTACTTTATGGTCACCCTAACTAGGTTTTCCCCCTTACACTGAAGAAGTTACTCATATGGAAATCTTGGTTTCTCCCTTTGTAACAGAAGCAAATCCTTATGCTACTTTTGCTCCCTTTGTCACTGAAGCATACCCTATTATTTGGCATGGTCCCCTGATAGAAGGCATACTTCTCCTAGAGACATCCCATCTTTGAGTATCTTGTTTGAAAATCTCAACCCATGACATCCTCTTGGAAGTTTGCTCCTTTCACTTTTCCCAACTATCTGCTCCCTTTGAATTGAAAGCTCTTATAGTCATCTGGCATGGTCCTAAACGTCCTAAAAATCTATAGAACCCTCCCTATTCAACACTAATCACTTTTGTATAATATATGGTTGAGCCCTTATTCCATACAAGGAATTTTCCATCATCAAATGAAACTCTATACCCTTTCTCTTTCAAGGATGAAGTAGAAATCAGGTTCTTTTTAAAAGTTGGTACATACACCACATCATTTATGTGAATATTTTCTCCAGACTCCAACTAGAAAGATGTTGAACCAACATCTTTGATTGCATACTTGGTATTGTCACCAAGTTCCACTTTTTGTGTTGACTTCCTCTCTACCAATTTTTTGAGACTATCATATGTGTCAATGCACCACTATCCACTAACCAAATGTCACTGTGATTTGCACTAGTGCCTGTAAGGGTAGAAAATAAGTAATCCATATCATATGTATTGTCATCCATGGGTCTCTTCTGATGTGCATGCTTATCATCATCAATGCTTGTTGTTGAAGCATGTTTCTTTTCCCTTCTCTTCCTATCATTCTTTCCTTTAGGACACTTGTTTTTATAGTGACTAAATTGGTGACAACCGAAACACTAAATCTTTAACACATCCTTCTTCTTCTGATTTTGAATGGGAGCAGACCTTCTATCTATATTTTTTTTATATGAAAATTTCCAAATTTTATTCTTCATTTACCATTCTTTGTATGAGTTTCAAATGCTTGGAACTCACCATCACGAGGTCTCTTAATCTTCCCCTTCGAAACTAGCCTAGACTCCTCTTGGGTAGAGGAAGCCCATAGCTGATTAAACTTTGGAATTTCTATTCTGCCACAAATTCTTGATACAAATTAATCCCATAAATTTAGAGACCCATTAAGGGTCATAATCACAAGTTTTAATTAATTTATATTTTCTCCAATGCCCTTGGGCTGATATGTCAACTAAAATATCCTCATGAAGTAGGAAGCCACAATATTTTATCTAGACATTTGAATATCACAAAGTTGATTCTTCAAGGTCATCTTCTGACCAACGTTATTGACTGTATACAACACTGCTAGGGCATCATATATTTGCTTTGAAGTCTTCAGTCTAGCAACAAATGGAATCAAATGGTTTTTGATGGATTAAAAAAAATAAATCTTGGCCTTATTTTCCATATTCTTGTGCTTGGCCTTTCCCTTGTGATCCCGAGGTTTAGTAATATTTCCTTCCACATATCCATGACATCATTCACTTATAAAATGAGATCCATTTTTGTCCTCCAAGCCCTAAAATTTGTTTGACCTTCCAGCATATCTTCAGGCTTGATAGAGGGAGGCATCTACTTAAGGATCTTGTCACATATTAGATTGTAGAATACGTGTCTTTGAGGGGTGATCTCATTGTCCTTTCTTCAGAAAAGCTCTATTACCTTGTTGATTTTCTAGTGTTATTTAGACAAGCACAATTTTCTACAGCTAATAATTACTTCCAATGGTATAGATATTACTTTAACACACTCCAAAACATCATTAAGTAATTACACTCAAAAACTTCAACTGCTCAAACATTGATTGTCTCAGTAATTTGACTCCTTAGAAACTTCGACGTCTTCCTCATATTGTTTCTCACATGTGTGTGTGAGAGAGAAAAATGTGAGTGATGAGTAAGTGAGCAAATGAGAAGTTCAAGTGTCTTTTTTATAGTGATATTAGGGTTCCCAAAAAAACACCTCTTTGAAAATTAAATTCATTTTCTTTCTTTTATTTTTCTTTATTCTAAATAGTTAGGGAAACTTGCCACAAGTACTCCAAGATCAACATGAATTAGGTTTTTGAGACATGTTTTCGGCGATAATCACATCAAAATTCATTTGTGCACGCGTTTTGAACCAATCAGTTTGGTTCATCATGAGGACAAGAAAATGTTTGACTTTGCTAAATTGTTCCTCCATAATTTTTGCGATTATTTGCATAAACTTAGATAGAGGTAAAAATTAAATATGTAATGCATTATTTATATTTCAATAATTAAACATATTTACTAAAAATTATTGCCCACCATAATTTATGCAATTTTTTGCATAAATTTAGGTAAGAGTAAAATATGTTGTACATAAATATTGTAACAACCCCAAAAACTTAACAATAAATAAATTCCTTGAAAAAATTGCCATATATGATATGTTTGAACATGAAAGGGATCCTGTATCCAAGAGTTTGTATATAACTTTTTAAATTTTGGATCTAGATATATTTGCTTAATAAAATGAAATGTGCCATCCAATATCTAGAACTTTCAATAAGTGTTCTTTATGCGCTGTACATGGATTAGATTTGGTCCTTATATTAACACATTCTCCATCCATTTCAAATGTAATAGCCTTGGTGAAAAATCCATGTAAAAGTTAATAAAGGAAAAATAATACCACGGTTGATGGGACACTTATTCCAAGCTGAATGTTGGGAAAAAAAACCTAGCATGGGTGCTCATTGGTTTATAATGGCTAAGGAAATTGGCAAAGGCAATGCCAAAGGCTTTGGAAAGGAAAAATGCTTCTTAGTGATTCTTAGATGAGTATGAGACCCTTATGCTCAGATCTGTTGTTTAAACTTGTAGATTACATAACTGTGACATGTTTGAAGAAATTCTTCTCATGGTTAGTAAGGGTCCAGTCATGTCCTTGTTCTAGTAATTGTATTTGTATCATTATTATGTTATATTTTAGTTCTGAAAGTGTCATTGAGTTTGGGACGTGACCTAGGCTCTGGGCCTGAAAAAGTGGCATAAATCCCATAGTCAGTACCTGGAACTCCTTGAACAATTTGTTCTGATATGCATAATTATTCTCTCTAGCTTGTGCTGCCTTTAGATTCTTCTTGATTACCTGCATTTCCCATTCCATGTCTACCAACATGTCTAGTCCACTCAACACCTTGTTAATTAGATCACTCCAACTGATGGGAGTATTGCAACTCCACCCATACAATGCCTCAAACAGAGTCATCCTCAAGGATTCATAATACTCATTGTTATAAGCGAACTCTACCACTGGAAGGTACTCTTCCCACTTCCGTTGCTGATGCATCACATACATCCTCAACATGTCCTCCAATATCTTGTTGACCCTCTCTGCCTATCCATCTATCTGCAGATGATAAGCTGTACTGAAGGCCATCACTGTGCCCAAACCTGTAAATAACTCCTTCCAAAACATGGAAGTGAACTTCGCATCCATGTTTGACACAATCTTCTTTGGAATTCCATGTAATCTGACCATGTCCCTATTGAAGAATTTTGCTACATCACTCGGTGAGAATGTAAACTTCACTAGAATGAAGTACGCTACCTTTTCCAACCTGTCCACCACTACCATGATGGAATCATGCTATTTCACTATCCTCGACAAACCCGTAATAAATTCCATGGAAATTACCTCCCATTTCCACTTTGGAATCGGAATTGGCTGTAGTAGTACACTTGGATAATTATACTCTGCCTTCACTTGCTGACA
The DNA here is from genome assembly GCA_000404065.3 of Pinus taeda. Lineage (NCBI taxonomy): Eukaryota > Viridiplantae > Streptophyta > Pinopsida > Pinales > Pinaceae > Pinus > Pinus taeda. Next base: position 11,597 of record APFE030939843.1, read on the forward strand.
ATGCAAGCACCTAGCCACAAAATATGTTACGTCTCTCTTCAAATTTGGCCAAAAATAGAATTTATTCACTATTGTAAGAATCTTCTGATAACCTGGGTGACCTAAATATGGTTTCACATGAAACTCCCTCAAGGTCACCTTATTGAGCTCATTGCTATCTAGCACATATTTGTTGTCTCTAAATGTAACCAATCCATATGTCGTGAGATGATAATCCACATCCTATGCACCTGCAGATGTACATGTACCTATACTTGTACCACCACATGTACCTATACATGTACCACTACCTAAACTTTGTTGCAACCTATGCACAATCTCCATATACCTAACATCCTGTTGACCTACCTACAAGATCCTATCCTCTAAATCTGTCCCATAGGAGCTCATAGCTGCTATGTGATTTACTTGTATCCGCCTGTGAAGAGCATATTCCAACCAGTTCTCTTTACCTTTGATATACCTAATCTCAAAATTGAACACATTGATCATGGCCAACCACCGAGCCTGCCTTCCATTTAGATTCAGTTGGTCAAATAGATACCACAACCCACTTTGATCACTCATCAATACAAAACTCCTACCCAGAAGATAGTGCCTCCACATCTTCAATGCATGTATGATCGCTGCTAACTCAAGATCATGTGTTGGCTAGTTCTACTCGTGCTCATTCAACTTCTATGAATCATAGCATACCACCTGTCCATCCTGCATAAGGACTCCACCAAGTCCTCTCTTGCAAGCATATGTACATACTACAAAATCTTTATCAGGATCTACAATCTTTAACATTGGTGCATGTGTCAACAACTACTTGAGCTGCTCAACACTGGCTCCACACTCCTCCATCCATTCAAACCTCTTTCCTTTCCTTTGAAATGATGTGATAAGATAAGCAATATGTGAGAAGTTCCTGATGAACCTCCTGTAATAACCTGCTAACCCCCGAAAGATCTCACCTCATACACATTCATGTGATCTGCCCACTCTATGATAGTTCTTACCTTTTCTGGGTCCACTGCTATGCCATCCTTGGAAATCACATGTCCCAAGTAGTGTACCTAAGTTTGAAAGAAACTACACATGTTGAGGTTAGCATACAACTGATTCTCTCTCAACAATCTCAACAATGTTGCTAAATGTTTTGCATGCTCTTTTTTTTTTGAATATACCAATATATCATCAATGAACACAATAACAAACTTGTCCAAATACGGATGCAACACACTATCCATCAAGCACATAAGGGTAGTTGGAGAATTAGTTAAAACAAATGGAACTAAAAAAAATTCATTATGCCCATACTGGGTTTAAAAAGCTATCTTGTAGATGTCCTCTTCTTTAATGCTTACTTAATGATATCTGGATCTCATATCAATTTTCGAGAACACTGCTGCTCCCTTCAACTGATCAAACAAGTTGTCAATCCTCAGTAATGGATAATTGGTCTTGATGGTCACTTTGTTTAACTTCCTCTAGTCAATACATAGCCTATGAGTACCATCCTTCTTATTCACAAACAATTTTGGTGTGCCCCATGGCGATACACTTGGCCTAATGTATCCTTTGTCAAGCATCGTTTTTAGCTGCAACTTTAAATCTACCAAATCAGATGTACTCATCCTGTAAGGTGCCTTTGATGCTAGAGCTTCGCCTAACACCAATTCAATAGAAAAGTCTACTCCCCTATGAGGTGGAAACTCTGAAATATCTACAGGAAGTACATCTTGACACTGCTGTAGAGCTGGGTACCTACTCAAAAAAAATTAATTCTCAACTTCCTTACCTTTTTCACTAGAAATGTGAACTGCAAATAATGCAAACCCTTTCCTACAACTATGCTTGGCCTACATAGCTGTCACCATTCTAACTAATGTTGATTTCTTCTTACCCCATAAGATTCTTTGTTTCCCATTGTCATCAAAGCACTCAATGGCTTTGTCATAAAAATCCACCTTGGTTCTATGAAGGTACAACCAATCCATGCCCAACAACATATTGTATGATCCCAATGGTAATACATTCAAATGTGCTGAGGTAGGGGTACCATTCAATTCAAATGCACAATCTCTTACCCAATGATGAAATTTCTTATTGGTACCTATAGCCAACTACACTAACCAAGACTCTGCATGCACTTATTTATTCAAACCAAACTTATCCACCAATTTAGGATTAACGTAACTATAATTAGATCTAGGGTCAATCCAAATAGAAACAAATTGATCACAAAGCTTACCATCCATCTCAATGATAGATGCCTGATGGTCTGCATGTCTGTTATCCTGTGCTACATATATCCTAGGAATACTCTACCCAACATATCCCACTATCTGTGCCTCTTGAGAATTGTAGATCTACAATCTACCACCATGATGTTATGGAAAATCTCTCTTACGATGATCTTTGCCAAAATTCCAACACTCCATAGGCTTCCAGCCTACATCCTTGTTCTACTCCTTAGGTCGAAGTCCCTATCCTCTATAATATGCATTGAACTTATTAAATGGCATTGCATTATCTTTATTACCTATACCTTGAGATCTTGCTTGCTCCTTGTACCATTTTCCTTTGTTCTTTGCATTACCTTTCTAGTTTGGCTTAGTCTCAGATCTACTTTTTGATTGCTCCTAACAATGCTTTAGCTTTCAGATGGTCTCCTCCAATGATCTAGGCTCATCAAACTCAATCTTGTCTTTGAATGCAATCAATAATCCACTAATGAATCTCTATTTATTTGCCTTCTCCTCCTTGAGGTAAGGCACATACCTCAACAGTTCCAAGAACCTACTAGTGTACTTCTCATCTGTCATCGATCCCATCTTTAGCCCATGGAATTCTTTTGCCCTGTCATCAAAGTATCTCTCCGATAGGTACTTCTTCCTAAATAGTCTCTCAAACTCACTCCAAGTAAAGTCCTCCTCATGAATACCTCTAACATTCTTCACATCTTCCCACCAAATGTCTACTTTACCTTTAAGATTGAATGCACATATTCTAGCTTTCATGTTCTCTGAGTAATCATGCAACCCAAAGAACTTCCTCATACCAAGAAACCATGCCTCTACATGTTGTGATTTCTTCCTATCCATCAAATGTAGGTAGATTTTCTTTCTTAAACCTAACCGACAAATATCCTTATCACTTCTCCTGTAAGGATGATAATGATGATGATCATAATGCCTATTAGAACCAAAAATAGAATAGTATCCGTGTCTATTACGTCTCCTATATGGAGTATCCAAGGACCTTCCATCTTTGATCATGTCATCTCTATATGAATTGTACTCACCATGAGACCTACCACTATATGCCCCATTAGTTCTCTTCTCCTGCTCATGGCTGATCCGAAGTGGTCCCTATTGCTGCAATTTTGACAAACTCTGAAGTATCATTGCATTTACCTTTGCTTGTTTCCCCTGTGCCTATATGATTATGTCATTGTATACCTTACAACTCCTTATTTTTGTCTTTAAGCTTCTCAGTGCCTTTGCCAAATCAAAAGAGTTCCCAACACCATGCTTCTCATCTAATCCAAGGAGAGTCTCTGGAACTGTAGTCTACCATATTGCTAGTCATCTTTGATATTATTCCAAATAGAAAAACCCGTTGTAGCTGCTGATATCGATGTCTTCTTCCGAATTCCTACTCTTCCTTTTCCTTCTTGCTCCAAAACTCCAAGTATGCCACACTCTCCAAGAGTGCTCCAAGAAAACTCTAAGTGTCCAACTACCTTTATGTGCTTAATGAATAGTGTGTTGCGTCCATATTTGGACAAGTTTGTTATTGTGTTCATTGATGATATATTGGTATATTCAAAAAATGAAGAAGAGCATGCTAAGAATTTAGCAGCAGTGTTGAGATTGTTAAGAGAGCACCAGTTGTATGCTAAGCTCAACAAGTGCAGTTTATTTCAGACTAAGGTACACTACATGGGACATGTGGATTCCAAGGATGGCATAGTAGTGGACCCATAAAAGATAAGAGCCATCATGGAGTGGGCAGCTCCTATAAATGTAGATGAGGTAAGATCTTTCATGGAGTTAACATGGTATTACAAGAGGTTCATTAGGAACTTCTCACAGATTTCTTATCCTATCACATCATTGTAGAGGAAAGATAAGAAGTTTGAATGGATAGAGGATTGTGTTACCAGTTTTGAGCAGCTCAAGCAGTTGTTGACACATGCACCAATGTTTAAGATTGCAGATCTAGACAAAGAGTTTGTAGTATGTACAAATTCTTGCAAGAGAGGGCTTGGTGGAGTCCTTACCCAGGATGGACAGGTGGTATGTTATGAGTCATGAAAACTGAATGAGCACGAGAAGAACTATCCAACGCATGATCTTGAGTTGGCAACGATCAAACATGCATTAAAGATGTGGAGGTGCTATCTTCTAGGCATGAGGTTTGTCTTGATGAGTGATCATAGTGGGTTGTGGTGTCTATTTAACCAATCAAATCTAAATGGAAGGCAGGATCAGTGGTTTCCCATGATAAGTGAGTTCGATTTTGAGATCAAGTATATCAAAGGTAAAGAGAAAAGGGTGGCAGATGCTCTTAATAGGCAGATACATGTAAATCAAATAATACCTGTGAGCTATTATGAGAGAGATTTATAGGATAGGATCTTGAAAATAGGTCAGGAGGATGTCAAGTATATGGAGATTGTGCACAAGATGCAACAAAGTTCAGGTAGTGGTACAGGTACAAGTGGTGGGACATGTAGTTGTACAAGTAGTTGTACAAGTATAGGTACAGATGGAGGTGCACAGGATGTGGACGATAGTCTCACAATAGATGGATTGGTTAGAATTAGAAACATGATATTTGTGTCAGATAGAAGTGAGCTCAAGAAGGTGATCTTGAGTGAGTTTCATGCAAAACCATATTCAGGTCACCTAGGTTATTAGAATATGCTCACAAAAGTGAAGTAATTATGTTATTTGCTAAATTTGAAGAGATATGTAGCAAAGTTTGTGGCTAGGTTCTTGGATTTTCAGTAGGTGAAGGCAGAGTGTAAGCATCCAAGTGGAATGCTACATTTGATTTCATTCCCAGAGTGGAAATGGGAAGTCATTTCCATGGAATTTATTACAGGTTTTCCAAGGACAGTGAGACAACATGATTCCATCATGGTAGTGGTGGATAGGTTGACAAAGGTAGCGCACTTCATTCCAGTGAAGTCTACATTCTCAGTGAGTGATGTAGCACATGTCTTCATCAGGGATGTGGTCAGATTGAATGGAGTTCCAAAGAATATTGTGTCATACATGGTGTTAGCGCTTGGAATTTACCTAGGCTGAGATAGACAAACTCTCAAGGCTACATCAAACCATTTCACCTCGTAGCTAGCCCTACGAGGTATGAGAAGGCTCTCTCGGGTCAAAACTCGATAGGATCTTGTCAATAGGATGAGTTGACCAATTAGGAACAAGGATTTTAGGCTAGTAAACTGATATGGGGGATTGGTTTAGAGTTTTTGGGTTTTTTGGTGGCAATTGGAGGGAGTGCAATTCAGGGTGCGGGGATTGAGCTCATTTCTTGCAGGTGATTCCTTGGGGCAAGGTAGGAATCTATGCTGATGCCTTTAGTTGAAAGAGATGATCAAGGAGGAAAGGAGAAAAGCTAAAGAGGGCAAACAATGAATTTGAATCCTCTCTAGACGGTGGAAAACATAAAATTTAAACAAAATTGAAAGCTGAGCATGGCATGCATGAATTCAAACTTTATCACTTCTTTTGTTTAAACAGCAGCAAGAGATTAAGGAATGAAACACATAAACACACTTACAATAACAATAGGAAGCACACCATCAACATAATAATCCACAAGAATCCACAATGAAGTTTGCAAAACCCTGGCTTTCCTTTTCCTCAAATTGCAGAAAATACAAGTCAATAATACAATAGCACTTCTCCCTCTAGAGTCCAACCTTCCAACCTCTAAAAATGACTAAGAGACCACATAATATAGGCAAGCTAACCTCTTTCCTTGCCTCTAGGGGTCGAGCTCATTCTTCTAGGAGCAGTTTGAACTAATTCCAACTAAGCACTAGATAATAGGCAGCTCAACAACTTGCCTCTATTACTTAGCTAACTAATTCATGCATTAATTTTTCACTTTTTACTTCAAGGAAGCTTCTAGAAGAGTAAAGAGAGGTAAAATCTATCAAAGTGCCATGAAAATATTACATTTATCCATCATCTACAAGTAAAAATAATCAACCATAGTCAAAACAATGTTTTTTGACCAAAAAAGTCAATTCTGGCAAAGTTAGCTCTCACATCTGCGCACCCTGGCTCTCACGTCCACGCACCTTTGCAGCAACTTTTGAGTGGGTTCCACTGGTCCAAATCAGGTTCAAGATGGCTCATTGGAAAGCTTGGTCTGTCTACTTTCCATCCCAAGTGAAATTTCTGAATTTGGAGTTGTTTTGCCCCCTCAAAAACCATTTCTCCCAAGGTCACTTTCTGCAACTCAAAAAGTGGGCAGAAAGTCATTTTTTTGATGTATTTTGAGCTTTTGGAGGCTCAAATCTCAAAATCAAGCTTCTCCCAAGTATTGGTAATTTTTATCTTTGCATTCCCTTTCCAAAAATGCCAAGTTTTCAAAATTCCGAGCAGTCCTACAAAACGTCCGCGCTTGGGACGCAGACATGACACGGGAAAAACCTGTAATTGGCACAAAAAATTCACAAATGACAAAATTTTCTCCAAATTTCTTGAAATTTGGGCTGGGAGTCCCCAATCAAGTACCATGCTCAGCCAAAGAGGCTTTGGCCACAATTT
>APFE030939843.1:30816-77970 GCA_000404065.3 Pinus taeda
TACCAGCTTGATTTTTCATTATATTCCTTTCAATGTTACAATACATATTTATACATGTCGAAGCATCCAATACCATGGACCGAAAACTATCACGTCCAAAACCATGGACCGAAAACCATAGGTAGGTTTGCCCAACCTAATATAGGGTCCAAAAAAAAATTTCTCGGGACGCTGCCCCGAACCCCGTAGAGGGGGGCTACCCGCCCCCACTACGCAACGAAGGGGGCCTCCGCCCCCCCTCTAACCCCCGGTTCACTACGTGGGTTAGTCGTGGAAAGAATATAACACAACCCAACATTCCCTTCAGGCGCTGCGCACTTCGCAGAAGTGTTGTGCACTTCCTCTCGGCACCATGCATTTGGCCATTTTTGCCCATATTCATTCTTCAGCATTCCTAATACCTCCTTAGCCTTAAAACAAGTAAGTATCCTTATCAAAATATCATTTTCCCTCTCCTCAAAGTTATTTTGTCAATGTCTATGTTAACTCCCCAAGAAACTCTCCTAGGTTGTATATCAGAGATGCTCGGGAACATTACAAACTCAAAAAAATGTTGGAAATATGGTGGATGAATGAAAGAAATGCTGCATATTCAAGCCAGATAACTACTTCTACTATGCTTAACCCCAGACATGGGTGAAGACCCATAGACTACAAGGCTTTAGACCACCAATTACTCACAGTTTGAGAAATAGGTGAAGATGGAGAATATTGACCACACCAGCAGATGCACAAGACCATGTGATGGCCGGCTGCGACCAGTAAAGAGGTTTTTAAATCTATTATCTAATGCACAGATAGGGTGACAACGTTCTGGCATTAAAACAATAGAAACCTGCAGACACCTTCAATAATACTAACCAGATTCTAACACAGAGGTGGGATGACATCCCCTCTAATTCTAAACATCAAGAGCAAAAGAAAAATGCACAATAGGCACAACCTATAACAAAGAAGAAGAAGTGGAAAGTGAGCAATTAACAGCAAAAGAAGCTTGCATTAGCTGAAAATGAAGACCAGACACTGCAGGTATCACAGTAGTTACAGTCTCCAGAAGTTGAAGCTTACAAAAAAATAACATTCATCGACCTATTACATTCTGAGTTTTTGATCTATATAGAGGTTGATTGCAAAACTATCTACTATCCTATGCGTGGAGGGTGTTGAGATTGCGACAAGATGATGGAGCTTAGTGAAAAGAGTCGCCTTCACTAAGTGGGCCCGCAGGAAAATTATGGTGCAAAGTATATTTTTAGACTATGTCTCTTTTTATACATATGGATCATGTCTATGAGTTGCAGGATGTTGTTTATGGATGATTGGTCAAGTTGGAAAAAATAGATGGACTTCTATTTTTAGAAAACAGCGGTGACACTATGAAGTCTAATTATAGAGCAGTCAAATATTATTAGCTTATAATAATATTTAGACTATAAACTTTATCTTATTCCCTTGGAGCACTTCAATTTGAGCTATAGATGTGGCACATGTAGCTATCAAAAGGAAATACATTTTCTTTGTGGGTCAGTTGAGTTTTTTCATGCATGACTTCAGTTAGAACTCAATCAGTTGAGTTTGGTGGAGTTGATTGTGGAGTTGATGGAGTTGTGTTCAGTTTGACTTGGTTAAACTAGTTGTAATTAGTCTAACTACAAATATACTAATGATGAGTTGTTAAACTAATTATTAACTCATAGTGCAACTAAAGAATACATCAGTTAACTCATTGCATGTCAATGCATGTTCAGTTCAACAGGGACAGGTGTTAGAGGATCATAATTCTATCAGTTGTGACTATAGTTGTGCATGAGGATTTGCACAATCAATGGGATTGAGTTATGCCAATGAGAATTGGCGAATACCAAGTGATTATAGCCTCTGCTCACATGATTCCCAATGTGAGTGATTATTGTGAGGTAAATACGAGTTTGGTTCAACCATTCTCATCAATTCTTGAACAGGTATTGAGCAGTGGAGGAAGGCAAGCAGTGGAATAGATTTTGAGATCAGATCTGAGCTATATTGTGTGTAACAGGTGGAGATAGTGCTGGATACTTGTGAAGAGTATTGTACAATGTATTGTTACATGTTCTCAATAAATATAATATACAGATAGTTGGGGTTTTTAGCGAGATGATTTCCCCGGGAAAATACTGTGTTGATATGTGTGGTTGATGCTTCTATGTGCACATGTTATTGTTTATGCTTCTGTAAATTGATGATCAACGTAGAGGAGCTTATGTATTGTGTATGTATTCCGCAATAGTACATGATCAGGATAATCTCCATTGAATATGTGTTTATTATTCATGAAATTTCTACATGGTATCAGAGCTGTTGATCATCAGATCTACTATTCAGGAAGTGTTTACTTTCTATTTCTTTAGGCAGAGTCTGTATTCGGGCCAGGTAGCCTCTGGATTCATCCTTCCTTTGGAAGGTGAGATATCCGATGAATGCCCATACAGTCAATCTCTATACAAGAAATACCTTGTTCTCACGAATTCTAGATCGGAAGCGGTTGAGTTGGTTGCTGGTGGAATTAGAATTTGCAGCATTGTTTTCTTGGTGTCAAAACTAAGATGTCTTTCACAGGATTGCGATTGGAGTATGCCCTTGAGGGCAGTACGAACTATATTGCATGGAAGGACAAGATGGAGGAAGTATTGGATGATAACGGGCTGAAGGATTTCATAGAGACGGATGTCCCGAAGCCTACTGATGCTACTCAAGTTGATGCTTGGCAAAAGAAGACCGCAAAATGTCAAAGGAGTATGTTGGAGGGTGTGAAGGATCACATTGTGTCCAGCCTCCATGGAAAGGCTACTCCATATTTGATGTGGAAATCATTAATAGAATTATTCCAAAGCAAGAGCACTCATAGGAAGCTGGCGCTCAAAGATAAACTCAAAAACATCAAATGCGAGAAGAGTGACAGTATGCCCAAGTATCTCACGAAGTTCACTCAGTGTCGAGATGAGCTGGGAAGTGTGGGGGTTACTATCGATGATGAGGACTTGGTGAGCTTGGCTCTGCTTGGTCTTCCAAAGAGTTTGCATTCCTATCAGGACTCTATCAATGGTCGGGAGAAATTTCCAGGATGGGAAAGACTGTGGTCAGATCTTATGCAAGAGGAGATCAGGCAGAGTACTAGGGACGGATCTTCATCAAAGGGAGCTGATGAAGAAAATTGTGCTTTGGCTGCTAAAGTAAAGAAAGGGAAGAGCAAGAAAGCTTTTCAGTCTGGTGCGAAAGGCAAGAAGCAGGACATGTCCAAGGTGAAGTGTTTTCACTATCACCAGCACGGACATTATGCCACTAATTGTCCGCAAAAGAAGAAGAACAAGCAAGCTACTAGATCTGCAGTAGGAGAGGCCTTAGCTTCTCAGTTTGAGCTTGATTTTTCATTGATTGCATGCTTGGTTTCAAGTGTGATGGGATCGGTGTGGTTCTTGGACAGTGGTGTGTCTTTTCACATGATGGGAGATAGAGATTTGTTTTCTGATCTGGAGGACAAATATCTTGGAGTGCACATCGAGATGGGCGATGATGGTAGATACAGTGCGACCGGTATCGGTACCATTTCCTTTGAGAGGGAGTCTGGTAAACCCTTTGTATTGAAGGAAGTCATGCATGTTCCAGGATTGAAGAAGAATCTTATCTCTATGGTGATGTTAGAAGGCAAGGGGTATGATGTTGTTTTCAGCAAGGGAAAAGCTTTCCTACACATCAAGACAACTGGTGAGACCCGAAAGAGAAGGGTTCGAGTAAGGAACCTTTATCAGTTGCATGTAGATGGATGTGTAGCAATGGCAGGCAAGGTAGAAGGATTGGTGAGCCGGGATGATGGCGAGTTGTGGCACAGGAGATTGGGTCACCTTCACCATGGAGCCTTGAAGATACTGCAACAGATCACTACAGGGCTTCCTAAAGGCACACTTGCGCAGTCAGATCAGTGCAAGGGGTGTACTTTAGGGAAGTTTGTGAAATCCACCTTTCACGAGAAGTATAGTCACGCCACGACGATCCTTGAGAGAATTCACACAGACGTGTGTGGACCTTTTGCAATTGCTTTGACAGAAAAACACAGGTATTATGTGATTTTTGTTGATGATTTCTCCCGTAAGTGTTGGATCTTCTTCATGCAGAAGAATAGCGAGACATATTCAAAGTTCTGTGAATTCAAAGCATTGGTCGAGAAGGAGTCAGGGAAGAAGGTGAAGGCTCTTAGGAGAAATAATGGTGGTGAATATATCTCAGACGAGTTCAAGGATTTCTGCAAGGCAGAAGGGATTCGAAGAGAGCTCATAGCTCCCCATAACCCACAACAGAATGGGGTAGATGAGCGGAAGAACAGAACGATCGTGGGTGCTGCATGGGCGATGTTGCATGATCAGGGCCTACCGCTTCACTTGTGGGTGGAAGAATGCAATACAGTAGTTTATGTGCAGAATCGTTGTCCTCATAAGATACTTGGCATGAGTACCCGAGGAGGCTTATTTTGGTAAGAAGCCTGATCTTTCTCATTTGAGGATTTTTGGTGCTAACGTTTATATGCATGTGACGAAGGATGCTAGGAAGAAGTTGGAGCCGACTGCAGAGGTTGGGATATTTTTGGGGTACACTGATATGCCCCATAACTATCGTGTGTATTTGCCAGACAGTGGTAAAACTGTTGTGCGATGGGATATAAAATTTCAGGAGGAGAAAGCCATGAAGTGTTTGCTTGAGAGGGAGCTACACTTACATGCAGATGAGGAGCTATTATTTCCTAAGGATGAGCTTCATGACGTGGATCAACCATAGGACGAGGTTCATGGAGTGGAAGAGACCACTCAAGTAGTGCCAACCATCAGAGGGCGAAAGTGCTTGACAGAAGTTGAGAGACTAGCTCAAGATGCAGAGAAAGTTGTAGGACCACCTACAACCCAACGTAGACAGAGACAGTCACTTGATCAGTACACTGGATACATGGCTCTTATGAGCAAATGTGTCATGACTGATCCATCCACTTTCGAGGAAGCTGTGGAGGAACCCGCATGGGTAGATGCCATGGTGGAAGAGTATGATTCGATTGTCAGAAACAGTGCATGGGAGATTGTCCCAAGACCGAAGGGGAAACCAATGGTAGGTTCGAGATGGATCTACAAAGAGGTGTAGATTGGGTGGCACATTCATCAGTTTGATGTGAAGACTGCGTTCCTTCCTAGAGGTTGGACGAAGGAGGATGCTACTTCAACAGAGGTAGTGGATGCCACTGGCTATTGATAGTTGGTGGAGTCGCATGTGTGTAGACTCAATAGAGGCACATCGGGATATGGATATTGGTACAGACAGGAGGATGCAGGTCAGGCAGGGAGCTCAATGGATGACATCAGGTACTATCATATTAGAGATTGTGTGCAGCGGAGGATCATGTTACTTTTATGCATTCCAACGGAGGATCAGGATGTTGATATTCTGACGAAGGCTCTCACTAGGAGAAAATTTGAATACCACCGAGGCAGGATAGGGGTTGCTGATAATCCATATCTTTTCGAGAGGGAGTGTTGAGATTGCAACAAGATGATGGAGCTTAAGTGAAAAGAGTCGCCTTCACTAAGTGGGCCCGTAGGCAAATTATGGCGCAAGTCTAATTTTTAGATACATTTTAGAATATGGATCATGTCTATGAGTTGCAGGATGTTGTTTATGGATGATTGGTCAAGTTGGAAAAAATAGATGGACTTCTATTTTTAGACAACAGCGGTGACACTGTCAAGTCTAATTATAGAGCAATCAAATATTATTAGCTTATAATAATATTTAGACTATAGACTTTATCTTATTCTCTTGGAGCACTTCAGTTTGAGCTACAGATGTGGCACATACAGCTGTCAAAAGGAAATACATTTTCTTTGTGGGTCAGTTGAGTTGTTTTACAGTTAGAACTCAATCAGTTGAGTTTGGTGGAGTTGATTGTGGAGTTGATGGAGTTGTGTTCAGTTTGACTTGGTTAAACTAGTTGTAATTAGTCTAACTGCAAATAGACTAATGATGAGTTGTTAAACTAATTATTAACTCATAATGCAACTAAAGAATACATCAGTTAACTTAGTTGCATGTCAATGCATGTTCAGTTTAGTTGGGACATGTGTTAGAGGATCAGATTGCTATCAGTTGTGACTATAGTTGTGCATGAGGATTTGCACAATCAATGGGATTGAGTTATGCCAATGAGAATTGGCCAATAGCAAGTGATTATAGCCTTTGCTCACATGATTCCCAATGTGAGTGATTCTTTTGAGGTAAATACGAGTCTGGTTCAACCATTCTCATGAATTCTTGAACAGGTATTGAGCAGTGGAGGAAGGGAAGCAGTGGAATAGATTTGGAGATCAGATTTGAGCTGTATTGTGTGTAACAGGTGGAGATAGTGCTGGATACTTGTGAAGAGTATTGTACTATGTATTGTTACATGTTCTCAATCAATATAATATACAGATATTTGGGGTTTTTAGCGAGACGCTTTCCCCGGGAAAATATTGTGTTGATACGTGTGATTGATGCTTCTATGTGCACATGTTATTGTTTCTGCTTCTGTAAATTGATGATCAACATAGAGGAGCTTATGTATTGTGTATGTATTCCGTAATAGTACATTATTAGGATAATCTCCATTGAATATGTGTTTATTATTCATGAAATTTCTACAGAGGGGTCATAATGGACCACCAACCACATTAACTATCTGATAAAAATATTTATTACAATTTGATGCTTGACTGAATACATTTGACATTTCCTGGTACTTGGCTGTCCTTTTGAGCATGTAAAATGCTTTATAGAAGAGTGATCCATAGCTTATTAATAATGAAAACTGCTCGAGGAGTGTCCTTTTACTCTTCGGCCATAATGCCCTTTGAATGTGGTTGTTGAAATATTAACTGTGCAGAGTACTTTGTAGCTGCTCGCTTCATCCTTCGGGTGAATGATGTAGGTTAGAGGCATGAAAAAAACATGGAAGATGCATTGCAGGACGAGAACAAACAATAGCCGTCGGATCCCGCAGATGGACGACAGAGATTGAAACGAGGAAAGTTGTCGGGGAAAGCAGGTGGAAACAAATGTGAGCCGTCACATCAGGGAGCAGCAAATCCAATGGTAATCGCATGAGAAAGGTATGCAGACATTATCAGGCAGAGGAAGTATATGTGGGTGGTAAGTGTTTTCCCCACACTGCTTACGTGAACATGTGGAAAATGTACAAGGTAGGTGCGATGCAATAAGAATGAGACACGTGGCTGACGGGACGGCGGGGAAACTGCTTTCCCCACTGACTAACAGACATGTGGTTTATGGGAGTGGGGACTGCGGACACCGTCAGATCGCAGGGTGGAGGATCGGACGGCCCAGGCTTAGTGCACAGGTTTTGAGTGACGTGACAGGCAAGAGCAACAATAACATCGCGCGAATATATGAATATGGTCATATGGGTTTAAACTTCGGCGCTGAGGAGATAGACCGAACAGGGGCTTGCACAAGGTTTTGGGCATAAATCAGAGATGAAGGGGTTTAAAAGAGCATAAAGGGGATGAAGGGGAGGATGAAATCAACTGTTGCAAATCTTTTGAAAGCACAACCAGCACTGCTAAACCCATCCTTACTCATCAAATGCTGTAGAACATAGCAGAGCTAACATTGGCTCCTTTTGGGGATGAGATCCTCCCTGTGAGGTCTCAAGAACCTGCAGATCAATGCCTTCATACAAAACCAGCTCAAAAACATTTGCCTAGTATTCCATTGGGCATGGAGTCTGACTGAACCTACACAAACTGCTAAAACAAAATATTTACAATGTTTGAGGTGAAAATACATAAATCTTTTAAAAACGCCCATTAATCGGGCCATCAAAAACTGGTTTCCCTCCCATACTTTGCAATATGAAGGTGTTGTTCCCTTGAATCTGTGAAATAATAAAAGGCATGTCAAGAAATCATCAAACTTTCCATGATTTCCTTTCTTTTCCTTTAGTGCATCCCATTTCAAAACCAAGTCTCCAACCCAAAAATTATCTGCTTTCGTCTTCCCATCAAAGGTTTCCTTGATATTTTTCTGATGTGTTGCAACCCTTTCAACCAGTTGTTCTTTGATTTGATGTACCTCTGCTAAATCTGTGATTCTTTTTGCCATGTCTTCTTCCTCATTTTGCTCTGATTGAAGGAACATTGCCATAGGGAGAGTAAGCTGAATTGGAAATACTACCTCTGTGCCATACACTAGCTTAAATGGAGAATTCCCTGTAGATCTCTTAATGGTCACTCTGTCAGCCCAAAGTGCATATTTGAGCTTTGAATCCCAATTCTTTTTGTTGTCCTCCAACAACTTCTTAATTATCCTTATTAAACTCTTGTTAAAGGATTCTACTAGACCATTTCCTTGAGGATAGTAAGAGGTGGAATGAATCAATTTAACACCCATTGAATCACACATATCCACCAACTCTTTGGCTCTGAAGGCTGCTACATTATCCGTGACAAATTTGAGTGGACAACCAAATCTGGTAAAGATATTCTCTGTTAAAAACTTCATTACCACATTATGATCAGCCTTCTTGGTAGGGATCGTTTCAATCCACTTAGTGAAATAATCGGTGGCTACTAATATCCACCTGTGCTGGCCACTGGAGTGTGGATTGATTTCTCCAATGAAATCCAAGCCCCACTACTGAAAAGGTCCTCTTACAAATATTGGTTTTAAGGGCAGGGACTTCAACTGCTGTTTTCCTTCAAATCTTTGGCACCTGTCACAAGATTTAACAAATGAAAATACATCAGAAAACAAGGAGGGCCAATAATAACCAGCCCTAAGGATTTTGTGGGCTGTAGTCTTCCAATAATGGTGCCCTCCACACATGCTGGAATGAAATTGTTGCATAACTTCTACTGACTGTTCTTTGTCCAGAAACCTCAAAAGCACCCCAGATGGGTCTCTCCAATAGAGCAAATTTTCAATAATACAATATTTAGCTGCTCTAAGCTTATTTGTTCTCGCTTGACTTATGCTTAAGTCTAGAGATATTTCTAGCTTCAACAAGAATTTAATAATTTCAGAATACCAATCACAAGAAGCTAGATTTTCGACCATTGATTTGTTTCTGTCTGGTTTAGTTGTTATTTCTTCTTCTGTTTGACCATTTTCTGAATTCACGCTCATAAGGTTTATGTCCAAAGTTCTGCAATTTTCTTTGGCTAACAACTTGGCAAGACCTTGACCTCTGACAAGCTTTGTGGGCTTCAATTCTATATTAAATTCAATTAGCTTGGTAATCCATTTATCCCTTCTTCCATCAGCATCAGGTTGTGTTAGGACATCTTTAATTGTAGTAGAAGGTACATATGCAATTATCTTGGAATGCAAAATGTAAACTTTGAAAGCTTTTAAAGTTTTGATAAGGGCATATGCTTTTTTTTAAATCATATCATACCTTAGTTCAGTATCCCTCAAATTCTTACTAAAAAATTCTATTGGATGCTCTGAACCTTCTTCATCTTCCTGTAATAAAATAGCTGCAATGGTGTCTTCAGAGGCAAATGAGAATACATGGAACTCCTTGCTGTAATCTAGACTTATTAATGTGGGAGCTTCCGTTATAGCCCTTTTGATGGAATCAAATGATTTTCTTGCTGCATCAGTCCATCTTACCTCTGACCCTTTTCTCAACATGGAGGTAATATGCTTCACAAGTTCTACAAAATTTGGTATAAACCTCCTCACAAAATTAATTTTGCCCAGAAAGGATTGGATGTTCTTCTTCGATCTTGGGACAGACAAAGTCTGTATTGCCTTTACTCTTTCTGGGTAAATTCAGACACCTGTAGCAGAAACAATATGTCCTAACAACTTGCCTTCTTCTAAAGCAAATTGTGATTTTTTAGGATTGACTGAAATCCAGAACCTTCTGCACTTCAAAAACACTTTCTTTAAATGCTGCAAATGATCCTGATGGATGCTAGAATATACTGTTATGTCGTCAAGGTAGATAAGGACAAATTTGTCCTTTTCTCCCACAAAAGCTATATCCATAGCTCTCTGAAAGGTGGCTCTAGCATTCATCAATCCAAAAGGCATCTTGGCATACATAAAAGTGCCCCAAGGAGTGGTGAATGCAGTCTTCTCTTGATCATCTGGAAGCACAGCGATCTGATTAAAGCCTGAAAATCCATCTATGAAAGACATTACTTTGGCTCCTAAGACTTTCTGCAACAAATGCTCCATTTTGGGTAGGGGATAGTTATCTTTCTTGGAGCACTTGTTCAAATTTCTGAAATCAACACAGAGTCTGATTTCTCCACTTTTCTTCCTCACTACTACTAGGTTGGCTACCCATTTTAAATATCTGAGAGGAACTATTATCTTGGCAACCAGCAATTTTTTAATTTATTTTCCAATCAAAGGAAGAAGCATAGGATTTATTGGTCTCAGCTTCTACCTGAAAGGAACGGTGTCTTTCTCCAGAGGGATTTTATGTTGGATTATGTTTTATCATACGTTTTCAAGTCAATATACTCTCAGGCAAACACATCAGCAAATTGCTTGATTAATTTGCAGTATTCAGAACTTTTATCAGCAAACAGATTGGTGGACAAATTTACATATCTAGGCTAACCTGGACTCCCTATATCATGCTTACAAACTATGGATTGATCTTCTTTTTGGGCAGCCTTGTAAGGCACATCATTTTGGTGAAATAGTCTTTCAAGAGGAATTAGACCCTTAGGTATATGATTGTTGGGAAGTTGGCCAATGCTATCTTTGCCAATTTTATTTCTAAGCTGGGTTTGGGGATTTTCTTCCAAGGCTGCATTTTCTTGGTCAATTTTCATATCCGAAAATTCATCAATGACTTGAAGAAACCTATTAATCTCATCATCATCATTAAAAATCTTCCAATGCTAGACATTATCAGGCAAGGATGGTCTGTATTTCATTTGGACTTCATAGACTAGTCTGGGAGGCATTGGAGGGATATATAGACTAGCAAAAACAACAAGGGAATCAGAAAGCTAATTTTGGGCTCTAGGAATATATGAAATACATAAAATATCAAAGAAATCTTTGAGTCTCCATACCTCATCTCTATATGCTTTCAGCCTTGGGTGCTTTGTCTGAAATGTTTTATTTACTTGCTGAATGATCAGATTAGCATCTCCAAATACCTTAAAGTTCTTGATTCCTCTGTCTTTTGTTGTGTTAAGGCCTAATATCAGAGCCTCATACTCTGCAATATTTTTTTTGACTCGAAAAGCCAGCTTAAAAGACAACTTTGTGCTTTCTTTTTGCAGAGATACTAGCACCACCCCTACTCTTGCAGTCTCCCTGGAACATGCTCCATCAAAGAACATCTCCCAAACCTGACTTCCTTGCTCTTCATTGGCCTGAATTGTTGGTTTTCTGATCTGCATTGAGGCCTTCTGAGATTCTTCCATTTGGAGTATACATGCTCCAAAATCAGTGTCCACCACATAAATAGCATGATTTGTAGGATTTTTCTCATCACTGATGATATATGCCAATTGTGCTTCTTTGTATAATCTCCTGCTTTCTCCTCCAAAGACTGGGATAGTGGCATATGATAAATCATTCTGTAATGTCCCACCTAGTATCTTAATCCATCCTCTAGACAACAGCATGCCAATCTTAGGAGGGACATCTGCTACCACTATGTCCATCACCATGCTCTTCATGGGTAGCTGAGTTAGGGTAAAGACTAAATATTTTATCAATCCTAAGCATTTTACTTTTCTTGAATCAAAAGAAAATAAATCATGATATGGTCTAGTGATATCAAGGCCTAACTCTTCCATGACAGCTTTTGTCATCAGATTGTGGTTGGCCCCTGTGTCTAGCAGGAAATGTCATGAATGGTTAAGGAGACATAAAAAGATGGAGAATTATTATCAGTATGTTCGGTCATTGGGCTTAGCACAACTGCATGTCTATCATCTTGCAAATTGACAGACTCAGTGGAGGTTTGTGTGGCTTCCAGCTCAAGAGCTTCCAGGATAGGCTTTCTAAACACTTCACTCTTCACAAGCTCTAACAGAGGCACAGATATTTTTAACTTCTAGACTTCTGCTTCAAGACTGAAAGGGAAAGGGGACTTATCAGGACCTCTTACCTCTTAAACTAGTGCTTTTTGGATGACTGGGTCAGCTGTTGGTCTCCTTTGTCTGATATTTTGTGTCTCTGTTTGGGCAACGACTCTTTGGGTAGGATTCTCCTTAACATTATTTACATTAGACCTTAGGTTATATCTTTGTTGTTCACCGGTCTGTAGAATAGCCTCTCTGTCCCATCTTTGACTATCTTGTTCTTGTAGCAAAGAGTCTTCATATTCAGTCAATGTCAAAAAGGTAGCGCTACCTTTATCTTCCATGCAATGTATTTCATCCTCATCTTCGACCTGTTCTTCCTCCATGTCTACATTCTAGAAAGGAGCTTTAACTTTGTGTTCTTCATTTGGTTCTTTACTCCTCTACATCATTTGTAACTGCTCATTTTCTTTTCTGTATGGATTTGAGTTTCTTGGAACAAATGTGTTATGCTACCTTGTTTTTCCTGAGTTCTGCTCAATCTTCAGCTTAGATATCTCAGCAACCAATGACTCTATCATTATGGTCATTTTATCTAATTTGGGCTCAGAAGAAGAAGCAAAGGAAGAAGAAGCCTCACCTCTCTACCTCCTTCAATCAGCATGACTTTTAAGTTTTTCTGCAGCTATAATATTAGATTCAACTTCTAGAGCTTCATCTTGCATGTCTGCCATAGTAGCACATCTTCTTTCTCTCAATAGCAAGCAGAAATAAGAGTCAAAAGCATTGGCATAAGTTAGTTTGGCTGATGTAAGAGTCGGTTTTACCTCAGCTGGTATTTTATTGTACATCCTATTAAATCTCTTACTGAAATCAGGCAAAGATTCTCCATTTTCTCTCTTCAAGTTACCAAACTGAGTATGATAATACAACAAGTCCTTTTTATCTCCCCATTGCTTCAAAAATGCTTCATCTAAAGCCTCATTATCAGCAATAGATGTAGGGGTCAATTCTCTGAACCATTTTCTAGCCTCTCCATCAAGGCTCTAGACAAAAACTCTCATCCACACATCATTTTCACTTATATCTAAGTTATCAGCATAACTGTAAAAAGCTTCAAGGTGTTCTTCAATAGTTACCCCATCTGTACCAGTAAAATTTGGCATGTATTTTTGGTACTCTCCTATAGGCATGGCATTCAAAGGAATAGGCAAAACTGGGGGTCCATACCTAGTAGCAACAATTCTTTCCATCCTCGTAGGTATTTGCCGACCTGCCATGGGTAGGGTATGTGGAATGCTATTGGTAGATTGAAAAGTGGGAAACAATGAAATGGATGACAGAGGCAAGGGAATATGATGGACTGTATGGGATACAACCTTTGGACTCAGATCCAAAGGGGAACT
The DNA here is from genome assembly GCA_000404065.3 of Pinus taeda. Classification (NCBI taxonomy): domain Eukaryota; kingdom Viridiplantae; phylum Streptophyta; class Pinopsida; order Pinales; family Pinaceae; genus Pinus; species Pinus taeda. Next base: position 44,297 of record APFE030939843.1, read on the forward strand.
AACTATACAAGGAGTTGTATGTATTTATGCACGTGATTCTTCACTAGCAAAACAAGGTTTTGATTCTTCACACTGTCTATTTTAAATTATTACTTCCTCTTGCAAAGATGCATAAGATTTCTTAGTCTTACCTAATCCTAATGCTCCTTTCTGTGATGATTTCTTCAATTTCATAACCTTCTTACGGTCAGGTACTAGTTCAGCTGGTGATTTCTGAGGATTTCTTCAAGTATGTCTCACAAACTAAGCTAGAACTGGAACGTGGAGTTGCCAAAGGTTGGTCTTCCTCTAGTGGAGTCACTAGATAGATGATTACAATGAGAAATGTGCCCAGACCTTGTCTATTATCAAAATTTGGAACTGTGTCATTTCCTAGGGAAGCTGAGCTTCAACCTCCTCTCCCTGGCAACGATGCCAATTAATGTTAACTCCCCAAGAAACTCTCGTAGGTTGTATATAAGAGATGCTCGAGAACATTAAAAACTCAACAAAATGTTGGAAATATGGTGGATGAATGAAAGAAATGTTGCATATTCAAGCCAGATAACTACTTCTACTATGCTTAACCCCAGACATCGGTGAACACCCCCAGACTACAAGGCTATAGACCACCAATTACACACAGTTTGAGAAATAGGTGAAGATTGAGAATACTGACCACACCAAAAGATGCACAAGACCATGTGATGGCCAGCTGCAACCAGTAAAGAGGTCTGTAAATCTATTATCTAATGCACAGACATGATGACAACTTTCTAGCATTAAAACAACAGGGACATGCATACACCTTCAATAATACTAACTAGATTCTAACACAGAGGTGGGATGACAACCCCTCCAATGCTAAACATCAAGAGAAAAATAAAAATTCACAACAGGCACAGCCTAGAACAAAGAAGAAGAAGTGGAAAGTAAGCAATTAACAACAAAAGAAGCTTGCATTAGCTGAAAATGAAGACCAGATGTTGCAGGTATCATCATAGTTACAGTCTCGAGAAGTTGAAGCTTAAAACAAAATGAAATTCATCCACCTATTACATTCTGAGTTTTTGATCTATATAGAGGTTGATTGCAAAACTATCTACTATCCTATGCATGGAGGGGTCATAATGGACCACCAACCACATTAACTATTTGATAAAAATCTCTATTACAATCTTATGCTTGACTGGATACATTTGAAATTTTCTGGTATTTGGTTGTCCTTCTTAGTAGGTCAAAAGCTTTATAGAAGAGTGATCTATAACTAATTAATGCTGCGAATTGCTCGAGGAGTGTCCTTTTACTCTTTGGCCATAATGCTCTTTGAATGTGGTTGTTGAAATATTAACTGTGCAGAGTACTTTGCAGCTGCTCGCTTCATCCTTCGGGTGAATAATATAGGTTAGAGGAACGAAAAAAACATGGAAGATGCATGGCAGGATGAGAACAAACAATAGTTGTCAGATCCTGCAGATGGACGGTAGAGATTGAATCGGGGAAAGCTGTCAGGGAAAGCAGGAAGAAACAAATGTGAGCCGTTAGATCAGGGAGCAGCGGATCCAATGGTAATTGCATGAGAAAGGTATGAAAACGTTATCGGGTGGAGGAAGTATATGTGGGTGGTAAGTGTTTTCCCCACACTGCTTACAGGAACAGGTGGTAAACGTACAAGGCAGGTGCGATGCAATAACAATGAGACGCGTGGCTGACGGGACGGCGAGGAAACTGCTTTCCCCACTGACTAACAGACATGCGGTTTACGGGAGCAGGGATTGCGGACACCGTCAGATCACAGCGTGGAGGATCGGACGTCCTAGGCTTAGTGCACACGTTTTGAGTGATGTGACAGGTAAGAGCAATAATAACAGCGCGCGGCTATATGAATATGGTCATATGGGTTTAAAATTCGGCGTTGAGGGGCTAGACCGAACAGGGGCTTACACAGGGTTTTGGGCATAAATCAGACATGAATGGGTTTAAAAGAGCATAAAGGGGATGAAAAGGAGGATGAAATCAACTGCTGCGAATCTTTTGAAAGCACAACCAGCAGTGTGGATGCTCAGAGCTTGATTGTACACCTTTGTAAGCACTTTGGCAGGATATTAATAAGAATTTCAGCTATTTTTATGTGATCCTTGTGGTATGGAGTTTTAGTATAGTTTCTTCTTCTGTGATTATATGTTTATATGTTTTATGTATTCCATCAATCATTTCATTTCTTCTAGTTGAATGTTTTCATGTTTGATAGGCAAAATTCATTGCATCAGTGCTCTGCCTTGGGAAACCACTCATTGTTTCATGTTTTCTATAGTCCAGGAAGGATCCATGATTGTCACATTCCCTTCTTAGCTTCTCACTAGTCTTAAACATATCACTTTATCAAGCCCTAGAGTGCTAAAGCATATGCTTACCTTGCCCCATAGAATACCCTGCATTCTGACCTAATTTCCCAGACCTAAACTACCCAGCACCTCCCGATCTAGCAAAACCCCTATAAAATCCAATCAAAAATTTTGTGCTACTATACCTAGCCCAAAATCCTTTACCTGATCCAGTCATCTTGACTGAGATCCTTACGGAGAGAGCCCTCTCTTGGCCTAGTAGGGCTAGCTACTTGACTAAGCTTGGTTTGTGGTTACCGTGGCATTGCCTCCCTTCAGCCTGAGGTCAATCTAGGTGATAACATAGATGAAGAAGATATTGTTGTTAGATTATTGTTGTACACTCATATAGGATTAGCAGGGTCTTGGTACTTTTCATCACGAGCCAATTCTATTACTAGTTGGGATATTTTTGAAGAATAATTTTTGACTAAATTTGGTGATGATCGCTCGACTGCATCTCTTATTAGTGACCTTTCCAATTTAAAAATGAATTCAGGAGAAAAGATAAAAGATTTCAATTTCAGATTTCACAAATTGTTAAATAAAATCCTAGCTACTCCTATACCTGGTGTTGATGTTCAAACAGAATGGTATTTTTCTTCTCTTCCTTCTAACATAGAAATTTTTGTAGATAGAGATAATTAAAGTACCTTAGTAGATAACATGCAAGAAGTTATGTCTATAGAGAATGGGATAAACACACTAGAAAAGAAAAAAGATCAGGAAGACAAAAAATTAAAAAAATTTACATTTAAGGATGAAGCTAAAAATAAAGCACCTAAAGTTCCCTTTGATCTTGAAGGCTTACAATAAGTCCTTAAAACTTTGTCTAACAATATGGTACACATGAAAAAACAAGTAGCGGAATCTTCTTCCTAAAAACCTTTTAGCACATATAGAAGAAATCATCCACCTAATGGACAACCTCCAAGCACAATCTCTAATGTAGAAACTGATGATGAAGATGGGGAGGAAGCAACATTTTCTACTAATGAATCCCAAGATGAACAAAAAACTGAGTTAAATGGAATGCGAGATTTTATTCTTCCTATTTCTAAGAGTGAAAATGAATATGAAGAATTACCTTTTAGCAGAATAAGTAAAGGTTTAGTTGATCCTATACAACAAATTCAGAAACAAAAACCTTCATCTTCAATTGCTAAAGATATATTTGTTGTTAAAAAACCACTTCCACTTCCCCTCAAGTAGTTCCATCTTCATCCAATTATCCATCTTCACCTAGAACCTTAGTAGGTTCAAATACTATTGAGTACAATATAGTTGAGGATATGAAGAAAATAAAAGAAAACATTTCCCTTCATGAACTTGCTAAACTCAAACAACAACATAATTTTTTTCTAAAATAATTGAATGGAGTACCTGCTTCTCCTCTTCCTACTGTTGTTTTATCCAAAGCTGCTAATGGAATCGATAAACCTCTTTTTCATCCATTATTTGATTCCTCTAATGTTATTCTGATAAGTGACAAGTCTAAGTCACATACTCCTCCTTTTCTTTTGAATTTTGAAATATTTAATAAAAATGTACCTAAATACTTGGTAGATTTAGGGGCTTCCTCGAATATCATGCCATATTCAATTTGTCTGAAATTAAACATGTCATGCCAGAAAAATCCATTTCACATTGTGCAACTTGATAGGAAAAAAGTCAAAGTCATAAAAGAAATGAATAAAGTTCTTATCGGATTATCTTTGAAACCTGAAAGTTTTACAAATAATTGATATACTTGTTGTTGATATCTGAGATGTCGACGAATTAATTCTTAGTAGAGATTGGTCACACAAACTACACAGTTACTTTTCCACTAATTGGTATCACTTATGGCTTTCATTTAATGAAAACCAAGTCAAAGTAGAATCAACCGAGAAAAATAGATGAAACATTCATAATCACATTTCGAAGGTGAAAATGAGGCAGTATAATTTAATAACAACATTCTTGGAAACTACTATACTAAATCATTTTTTGAGAGTTTTAAAGCACAAACGTTGCTATTTTTGAGTAATTTTGTGACTTCTCAAATTGAAAATTTTTCGTAGAGGTACTTTTTGAGATGTGTAAATATGCTAGAAAAATAATTAGTTAATTCTTTATTCTAGACATTATATTTTGATGGGTCGAAATCAAGCAATGGTGTAGGATCAAGTTGCATATTGATTAATCCTGAAGGTGTGAAGACAATGCTAACTTGCAGATTAGAATTTGAATGCACAAATAATATTCCAGAATATGAGGCATTAGTCCAAGGTATGTACAAATAAATTAGCCTTGACGTTAAATACCTTCAAGTTTTTGGAGATTCAGAAATTGTAGTTAAACAAGTAAAAAAAACATGATGCATTGTATCTCTATACACTTGAAGCATTATCAATCATTAGCTCAGTCTCTCACTTCACATTTTTTAGTGTTTAACAATTTTGTTATTCCTAGGATTCAGAATTCCAGCACTCACCTTCTTGCTAACGTTGTGTCAAAACTGATCCCATTTGAAGATTATAGTCCCAATAGATTTTCTATAGAGTTAATTTTTAGACCATCAATTCAAGATAATATCATGAATTGGAAGGTATTTAATGACGATGAATATATTTTAAGCTTCTTAACTTTTGAGAAATCATATGATGATCAAATAATTAATGAGGATGAACATGATAATAAATTATAACAAAAAATTGATGATAATCCCATACCCAAATTTGTAGTAAAACTTGAAGATCTCTATGTTTTAAAAGACAGATTTAAAAGAGTTACTAATTCAAAACTACAGAATTCAACTTTAAGATTTGAATTAATAACTCTTGGGACAAATTTTAAACCTCAAAACGTTAATTTAGGACTTGGTCTCTCATCTAAAGAAATATTATCATTCATTCATTTGTTTAAAAAATATAAAGATATCTTTGCTTGGAATTATAAAGATATGAAAACATTCGCCACTTCCATCATTCAACATACAATTCTGATGATATCAAACGATAAACTGGTCCAATAAAAATTAAGGAAAATTTACCTGAACTTAGGAAATCAAATCAAAACGGAATTGAATAAACTCGTTAAGGCTAAATTATTTTTCTTGCTAGGAATTCTAGATGGGTTTACAACTTGGTACCTATTAGGAAGAAAAAAGGTGATATCTGCATTTGTATAGATTTTGGTAATCCTAATAAGGCTAGTCAAAAGGATAATTTCTTGTTGCCCACTACGGAACAGATTATATGATTAGTTGATGGTTCCAAATTATGCATTTCCTTAATGGTTTCTCGGGATATAATCAAATCATGGTCCACCCAAATGATATGCTAAAGTCTACCTTCAGAAGAAAATGGGGAAGTTATGCCTACCAAAAAAATCGATTCGGTTTAATAAACGCAGTGACCACTTTCCAACGAGCCATGGATATATCTTTCAAATGTATTTTAAATAAATCATTTCATTTTTATCTCAATGACATCACTGTTTATTTGAAGAATAGCAATAGTGATTTATAGGACTTTAAACAAATTTTTTAGCACTGTAAAAAATATGGCATTTCATTAAATCTGAAAAAGTATTTGTTCACTCTTAGTGAAGGGAAACTTTTAGGATTCATTTTGTCAAAAAATAGAATTTACATTGACCTTGCTAGAATAAAAGAAATTTCAGAAAATTCTCCACCATATAACAAAAAAACATGCAATCATTTTTTGGACAAATCAATTTTGTTAAAAGGTTTGTACGTGATTTCTCACAAATTATTTTGTTGTTACAAGAAATGATTAAGAAAGACACAGTTTTTAAATGGGGCCATCATGAAAAGCAAGCATTCGATTTAACAAAAAAAGGCAATTATCGATGTTCCTTCTATGTATACTCTGAATTTCTTTAATCATTTCATCTTAAACACTTTTTCTTCTTCAATGTCTTATGCCATTGTTTTGACACAAATTAATGATTAGAAAATTGAAGCACCCATCTCTTTTTTCAATTTAAATTTTCAGGGTGCTGAATTGAATTATTTAGAATTAGAAAAAAAGGCATTTGCTGTATATAAATCTGTAAAGCATTTTACAACTTTTCTCTTAAAAACGCACACAAAAGTAATAGTTCCATTCCCAGTAGTGAGGCAATTACTAATGCAGAAAGAATTAGGAGAAAAGGAAGTGAATTGGGTAACATCTATTCAAGAATATGATATCAAAATAAATTGAGCCAAAATTGTTAGAGGGAAAGAATTTTGTAAGCTGCTTATAGAAGAATCCAACATAACAGATGAAGGGGACGTAGGTAACAATGAACACATTTCTGAGGTAAGTGTAATTGATGCTCATTCCCAATATGTTGATTTAATTTTTTATTTTAAAAATGGATATGCTCCTCCCAAACTCAATTCACTAGTACAAAATGGCTAATTAGTTACTAAAGAAACAACTAAAATTTGCATATAAATGACTATTTTTTAGTCGATGACTAGTAGTAGATAATTTACAGTATCTTATAATGCGACCAACTTTTAGTTGATTTTAGCTTAGTCATTAGTTGTTTGTCTCACTTTTATCATCTACTAGTATATTTAGTCATAAATTTGGTCATTGATTTAGTTATTGATTTATTGATTAATTGCCACAATTAATGACCAAATATACAACAAAATATATTACTATATGATCATCTGAGAAAACGAGTTAATGACCAAAGAAATATGACCAAAATGTTGGTCGTGTTATAATATACTATAAGTTAGCTACTAATAGTCATATATATGCAAATTTTAGTCGTCATTTGATACCAATTAAAGACCAAAGAAATATTACTAAATTTTTGTTGTCTTATAAGACACTGTAGATTAGCTACTACTAGTCATATATTTTCAAAATTTAGTTGTCATTTGTAATGAAAAATTAATCACTTGCATTAGTCATTTATATTTTTTTGGTAGTTTCATATTCATTATATAAACGACTAATTTAGTAGTTTATATCATTTCATTTATTTTCATTAATAATCATTATAAACGACTAATTTAGTCGTATATTCATTTTATTTGTTTTCATTATTAATCAATATAAACTACTAATTTAGTAGTTTTATATTTATTTTATGTGTTCATTATTAATCAACATAGGTTAATTAGTATGATTTTGCGACTAAATTAAAAAAATTAAATAAAAATAAAAAATATCATACAATGTGAATTGGTTCATCTAATATGAATATTCAAAATTACATATGTTAGTTAAGATACTAAACAATATCAACATTATGATGTGAAAGAATCGCAACATTAAAAACCATAGGAATACTTGATATTGTACTTGTGCACTTGTGATAGTATATGAAAAAAAGAGCACTAGTGGAAATCAAAGTGTGTTATCCCATCATTCAACCTAACAGAAAACTTATATATTCAGTTGTTGACTACAGTGGAAATCAAATGTAAAACCCACTCAACTTGATCTTTACATGACATAGTCGTAATGAACTAGTACAATAGAAGCATGCTAACTCATAAACAAGAGATTATTAAAAAGAATAATGGAACATTATTTCTTGCCACCTAATTGGCATGAATAAAATTTCCATAGAATTCATCCAAAAAATGAGAAGAACTTATGGAAAATGAACATATCATTAGTGTTTTGTACCCTCTTTAACACATGTAGCCTAGGGAAGTAGAGGAGGCCAAATGTAGCAGGATTCCAATTGTGTGGGATATAAAAACAGAAATGTGGAAAAACGCACCTACCAATTCACTAAATCTCACTTTAAATAATAAAACATGTTGAGGATAGTAATGATGAAAATAGATATTGTATTAAGATTAATCCCCTTATTGTTCATCAATTAGCAAGGCGGCTGGTAATTTTTATTCATAAGAAAAGTATCATAATTAGTGTAATGACTGTGTGGATCTTTTTGTGAATTTGTTTACAATTATATTATGGTGTCCTTGCAAGAAAGAGTGATGAAAGTTCTTTAGGTTTGGTCACACTGGTTTCCCCTTTCATATGCTTATGTGAATGGATGGAGAGCTACCTTTCTTCGGTTTGGAAATTCAGGTATCCCTCCCTTTCATTCAATATGCGGATATGCCCCACCATTGAAGGACCTTGATAGTTCTGAATCCAATCTTACAGACATAGCAAATCGATCTACTCCAAATCAAGACATTTCTATGGTGATTAAAGAGGGAGCAACAACTCAAGGATTGTTTAGTATTCCTCTTTTGGAGCTGAAAAGATAGTGTAGGAGAAATGGTTTATATATTTGTGGTGGTAGGGAGGTAATGTTTTTCTGATTGCTTAGCTTAGAAGATGAAGAGAAGCATAAGAACCAAGATCAAGATGAGGATTTTAGGTATGGGTATAACTTTTCAATCGGAAGGAAGCATGCAAGAGAAACTGATGCTTATATACAATTGGGAGGGGGAAGGTGGAACACAGGTTAAGAAATAAAATCTATACTTTATGATGATAAGGACTATATATCATTATTATCATCTAGGAAAGATGTTCAGGAAGAATCATATTTACAGTCACAGGTCGAGGAATGTGAATTAGTGGATACCTCTTGCAATGGAACTATACAAAAAAAAGTTGGTGTTGTGATGGTAGTTTCACGTGACATGTCCCCAAAATTTCAAAATATTATAGGCAATGTCAAGGAAAATTTATTTCTCTAATCCTTAACTCATATTTCGCCCCATCCATGTTTTGATATAACAATTATCAAGATCATAGAATGGTATTTTTTTTAATGATGGAGTCCAAGGACTAACAATTTAAGGATATGATCATTTCTTTTTAAATGGACCGTCTTGTCTCACTTGCAAGGACTTGGGTGTCAAACTTGTTGCTGAGCCAATGTTATTCACATGTCAAAATCTTGAGTATGACTTGGGGTTGATTTTGAATGAGAGGATTTTTCTTAATACTGTTTAGTTAAGGAAAAGAGCCAAATTCAGAGTCCATTTGAATTATGATTCATGAAGCATAGTAACAGAGTTGGTGAGCTTAATAGGGCTCATCCTTTTCGTGATGTGTTACATTCGAATGGCATGAATGCATGAATTTCAAAAGGCTGAGATATGATATAAATCTTGGGGAATTTTTACCAAATAAATAACCCAAACCTGACAATTGAGATATGATATAAATATTGGGAAATTTTAACCAAATACATAACCCAAACCTTAAACCTAGTAGTGTGAAATCCATTGTTTGAAGTGTCGTTACTGAAGAAAAAATTCTTAAATACTTTTAAAAATTAACATACAAATAATTTATAAAATCATGGAATTTCGTTGTTAATCAAATGTCAAACTGGATAACAATTAAAGTGATAACCCCTCAATGACAATCCAAAATTGACAAGGCATATTGGGCAAATGTTCAAAAGTTATTGCAAACATCCTAATCCTACATGCTGCTCATCTAAAGCAACCGAAGATGTTACCTTTCCTGGGAAACATGGAATGTTAATGATATAAATGACAAAAAGATAAATAATTAAAACTGACTATTAGAACCAGTGCAAACAACGAATGATAAACAAAATGAAAATGGGGCAAAATGTCGCATACCCACTCCATGAGACATCCATCTGCTTCCATACTCAATGTTTCCCAAGACTAAGCAAGTCATTCCACTAGTGTCCACATCCTCCTATCCGCATACCACCTGCATTGGTCATACCCTTCTGTAAAGAAAAAAATAAAAGAAAATGAAGCCCGAAATCCTTTTTACTTGTCGACGGTTTAAAGATTTTGAAGCGTGTATTTAAAAAGAAGATTCTCATACCAATTTCCTTGCTTGCTTTGAAACTCTATTCAAATACATCACTTCCTCCAAAAACTTTACATATCGTGGATCGTCATAATTCAAGTCATCAATGAAATGAAGTACTATCATCTCTAGAGCAGGGGTGCTCTGAAGAAAGCAACCTATTACACTGAATTTCCTATCATCAAATTCAGTTATGTCTACATAAACCTATATATATGGAGATGAGAGAGTGGGGATCTAAGACGTCGAGGTATGGGATATTTTGAAAGTTCCTGCATTGCATTTCAAAACTAGAATAATCCAACTCTGCAATCATTTATGAGGTAAAATACATAAATATTCATTATGAACATCATGGAAAAAAACCATCGAAGAATTTTATGGTCTTTTCACATCTTATAGCAGATTAACTATTCTAGTTTAGGTAGTATGGATTTTCATTAATGAATAGATATGAAACAAAGTCGTTACCTGGTTTTGTTTCATATCTATTGGATATACTGAATCTGCAAATAGGACATAATAATGAACGAAAAAATAATATTCAACCTAAGCTACATCAATATATGCTTTGTATAATTTAATTTTTATCTTGTACCTGAAAACTAAGTAGCAAATGCAAACATTCTTAAACATTGAAACATGTTGTTCATTGCACATGTAAAAGAAAAGCATAAATTCTGTTTTTACCAAGATAAAGTTCTCACTCATTAAAAAACATTGGAGATTAGGAAGCCTCTTAAACAAGAAATTGAGAAGACACATATTTCTTTAAGCAAAGGCACAACGCATATGACCAGCTCCTTTAATGATTTAAATCTCCCCATCATCTCAATCAATATGTGTCCATTTATAGTGTGGTAAAATTACTTCCATGTTGCATATTGAGTCTTAAGATAGAGCATGAAAGCTCTTGAAATAGTATCCCATTCATTCTCAAATATTTATCATCTATGCTCTTGCATACACATACAAGACAACTTGCGTTTACAATGGTTTATATTTTTTCCACATACAACCTGCATTTACACTGGTTTCGTTGTAAAGCGTTGAAAGTAATAGTAAAATCCAGACTTACATGGTTGTAGTTTGAAGAAATACGATTGAAGAGGTTTTGTCCATATTGTTTGACGCAAAGTCAGTGATTCCTCTACTGAGGACCACAAACGCAGGGATTGCATAGAAGATCAAAAATTGGCGATCAAATATTCTTTATGGTTTGGTTGGTCGAGTGGGGCATTCAATCAAATTGGATGAGCATACAACTAAGCTTCAAAAGTGGTCCTATGCAAGTGATTTTAAATGATATCCTTTGGAAGCTTCAACATAGTACTCAGTATCATCATACAAAGGACCACCCAAAAACAAATTATCTAATCTTGTCGAAGTTTGAAGAACCATGTCACCCTTTTTTCAGAAGACCATTTCTAATGTCATTTTGAGTAATTATTTTAATTTCAACACCTGGTATTGTTGGAAGCACTGACCCTGAATGTACTTTCCTAGGCACCCCACAAAAGAAGGAATAGCAGGTTGGCCCCATAAGTTTTAGCAGCAACGTGCCGACTTTTTGAATAAAACAAGACCTTTTCAAAACTATTTTTCTCACTAGCATTCCTTTTATCTCTCATAACAAAGACCATTTCATATTCAAGGTTGGCCCAATAAGTGTACTGATATACAACAATGTTGCTTGGTCCATTAGCACTTGAAACAAGTTTGACTTTATTGATCATATCTATAAATGCACACTCCTTTTGCCATATGTCTACAATAATTCTTCGAGACAACTCATTTGCTTTGGGATAAGAACTTGAATCAACATGTATTTCACCACTCAGTAGATATTTTTCACCAATCAAATATATAAGCTTATGGCACAATACATTGAATTCTAGTGAAGACATTCCGAAGAAAATGCACGAGTTCAAGAAATGAAGCATGTTCACACGAGAAGCTTCTAAGCATATTTTCTACCATCCTTTCTCAATCAACAAATTCATTGGTTCTTTGTTTGGCTATACAATGTAAGAAGCCACAGGATGAGTAGACATAATACACAACCAATAACCTTTTTGGATAAACACTATCTCTCAATGATCAGAAACACCAACATTGACATCAAGAACCTTTCTCTCCCAACACCAATCATCATCCCAATCTAACAAATCATATGAAGTTCCATGTTTTACCTCAAGACGCAATGCACCAGGTAGAATTTTCTCAAATATGAAGTCACTGTTCTCATTTGTTAAACTTTAAGAGTTAAGCTTCTTTGAACCTAGAGTTCAACAGCCATAGAAGTAAGTGATATAGAAACTGAGGAGTCACATCCTTCCTTGCATATCACCAATCCACAGATATGAACAAGGGCCTTTATAAATTCAATGCCAACCATTGGTCAAGTTATTGTCACATCAATATGTGATGGTGAAAATTGAAGACCAGAATCACGTTTTGCTGTTGTGGTGAGTGGGGATATTTGATATTAACATGGTTGAAGCAGAAGTTTCCCATATCATCAATCCTCTTTAGTTTAGGCTTAACGTTGACTGGCCCATGTGTCAAGCCAACTTGACCCTTTCCATAATAGCCATTTGTCACTAATTTTAGGGAACCACAAATATTATAATGTTTTTCTTCTATATTTGGGATTGAAGCCATGTTTGGCACAACCATGAAATTATCCAAACTGCTAAACTCGAAGTGATCCTTCTCACCCTTGATTGTGTAGCATGTTCTAACTTAGTAACCGGAGAACCGACAGTAAAGACCATTTTCTGTCAACGTTTCAAATCCCAACAGGGATCCATCATCAAGATATTATTGAATGATGATAGAAGAAGAGCTCAAAAGTAAGATATAAATAGTAATGAGGTAAGCTTGTTATGATTGAAGGAAAAGAAGGTCGGCTGCTCAATAATTAATATTATCTAGAAATTTTTATTTAGCTTTTTTATTTAATAAATTAGGTTTTTTTTTTTTGTAAGCTGGGGAGTTACCAATCTCTATTATCAAAAAATAAAGGGCATTACAATCTTAAGATGATCTCAACCTGCCCCGTAGGGAAACCAAGTTTATTAACCATCTATAGTTTTTGACTGTTGACCAAAAATAAAAGGTTTTTATCCTGTCTTTCCAAGCTTTGAAAACATTCATCTGAAAACTAATTACATTAATAGCTATCTGCCAATAAGTCTTATCGTACTTCCTATGCAAATCTAAGGAAAAACTAAGAACTTGCATTTTCTATCTAAATCAAAGAATGCCTATCTTTATTGAGTCCCGGCATTCTCCTGCCGCTCCTTTTCCTTTTTGACCACCAGGTCATTCTCCTCGAGCTACTTCTGAAGGTCCTCCAGCCGTTTATCTTGCATAAGCAGGGTGACCAGGATGTTCCTCATCTCTTTCTTCAGGTTGGGGATGCCTTGAGACAGTTCAGACATCTCTAAGGAAATTTGTTCCATGGCTTTGGCCATGAGTCTCTTCATGACCCAATAGAGGTGCAGGGATTGCTTATACAAGGTCATTATGCCCCTTGTATGGCCTGGGTCTGGCATAAGATCCATCCAATCTTCCATTTCTTCCTCTGATTGTGCTTGGATGGCTTCCTCCTCCTAGTGCTCTATTATTCTTCGAATTTTTGGGTTGGTTCGTTCATTATATGCCCTCTCTGCAGTTCTCACTCTAGTTTCAATGGTTCTTCTCCCCTGTCCTCCTTCTGCGCCCGCGCTTGCCTCCCCTTCTTCTATCGTTCCTTCCCGGCATCGTCTTCCCCTCCTGCTTCTCCCTTCTTCGGTTCCCCGTCTTCTTTGCCGTCCTCGCCCACGGCGACCTCGCCCGCGTCCCCGTCTACCTGTCCCGAACTCAGCTCCCAGCTCCTGTTCATCCTCGGTTTCCTTCCATCCCCTTTTCGCATTCTCGTTGCCGGTCCCCTGCCTAATTTGTCCGCGTTCATCAAAACCTGTCGCTGCCCTTCCCGCTTCCTCTTCCTGGGCTTCACTGTCATCCTCGGAGACTTCATACACCAGGAAGTAGAACTGCTCGGGTTCCGCTTCCAATTTCCCCTTGCCCTTTACGTCCGGGCCTGCTCTGCTATGGTCCCCATCACCTGCATTGCTTCGCAGCCATCTACCCGCCGCTCTGCTTCCCTCCGCAGCCATTCGCCTCCTGTTTTTTGACCCCGAATTGTGCTCCCCTGGTTCTTCTGTTATGCTTTCCCGACTGGCCTTTCTCCTATCTGTAACTCGGCACTGCTCCCCTCTCTCGTCGATTTCCCTACATGCACTATCCCTCGACCCTCTACGCCACCCTGTTTCCCTTATACCTCCCTTCTTGATGGCCTTAGGTTCCACTTCTCTGTCCACTCTGCTATCCCCTGTCCTCTCGCCATCAATTCTCTGGCCTTTTTCTGACATTCCGACGGCGCCACCATCATTCCTCGTCCCCCTGCTGTCCTTTCTCTCCTGATCATGATCCTTCCCACCGCTGCTGCCCCCAATTGCCATCATGCTTCGAAACCTGGCGGCGCTGTCCGTCCTTGCATCCCTCCGCGTTTTCATAACTCCACCTTCCCATCTCCTCAACCCGATCGAGTGATAAATTAGGTTTATTTTAATTTCTATTCATATAATATATTTTTTTTTTTTATGGAATTAAACTAATAAAAATTTAAAGGTAAATTTCTTATTATAATATATATATCTATGTATATATATATATATAATATAGATATATATTCTTAATAATTATTAATTTTTCTCATAAAAACAATAACTTTCTTTATTTTTTAATATTTATTTATTTATTATTATAATACACTTTCTTTCAAATTAATTTTTCTTCTTTTTAAATTTTTTTTCAATAATTAACTAATTGATAATAATAATTTATGGTAAGTTAATACGAATAGTACACAATATATAATAGATAATAAGTTTATAATCTATGCTTATTATTATTTATAGTTTTTAAAATAAAATATTAATAATAATATAATATTAATAATATTATATTATAATAGATATCGTTCTTCTTATAACTATTATTAATGAGATAATTAATTAATATTAATGATATTATTTATTAATTTGAATATTATTATAGGTGTTAATTTTTAATTTATGAACCAATGGAAATACTAAAAGTTTATAATAATCTATGATACTAACTAGTGATAACTTATAATAATTTTATTAATTAATAATAAGTAATAATTTATAATGATAATAATTAATACTTAGTAAATTAAAATTATTGATTAATTTTTATTAATAGTTACTTTTAAATAGTAATAATAAAAGTTGATTCTAATATGATAACACTAACACTTAATATCATAACTGAGACATTAAAGATGTCATCTACTACCATATTTCCAAAGCCCAACTCCATCTCTCGAGAGCCTCTTTGGACAATTGCTAAGAGAACATGAGAATCACGTATTTAAAAGAGAATATTATAAAAAATATACTCCATCAAGATCCAAAATATCTTGCTTTCTTTTACGCATTGCACGTCCTTGGTCGCCCACAATGAAGCGTACTTTGATGCCTTTGGAAGGTCTAGTGTGACCAAAGGGAATTGGCTATCCTCTGGCAGCTCCCATAGCACCAGCACAATTGAGAGAAAGAGCCACGCATAGTGGAACATCTTGCCCTGCTCCTTTGCCTCACGACAGTTTGCAAGGAACTCATTGCACAAATAATTAGCCCAGTTGCATTGGACTCCCTTAGCGCATTAGGTTGCTAATGCAATCACAAGCCCGAGCATCTCATCCGCGAGACACTTCTACATCACCTTCCCTGCTAATATTTGTTTTCCTACCTTGACTACAGGGTTGTTAATGTTGGAGATGGCATATCCCCGCTTCTTCTTTTCCAACTTGAATTTCGCCTTCATAGCCTCTACGAGGGCCAACTCACCACCTTTTCCTTTTGATATATTGGCTGGATTCTCTCCTAAGTAAGGCAATAGTGTGATGTGATGAATGACAAAGACAGTTACTGGGGTGCAGGGGTAATAGGGTACCTAGAGAAGGTTGAGAAGCTCGGCTTTCTTTACACCCTTGAGCCATCTCAACAGCTCTAATTTGATTTTTCTAGCAGCCTTATCATTCCTTTGGCACATTAAATGATCATTCACCAAATGCGGGAATTTCTCGTGATCTGTGAGGTCTCAATCTTTGAATTTTAGTACATGGACCCGCACTAAGTAGGACCCCTAAAAAACATTGTCATCCAGGACCAATGGAGTTTACAAGGAGCTCTTACTCTCATCTATGTCCTTGGGCACCTTGGCATTTCCCTTACGTGGTGGAAAATATTCTGGTAACCTGGTAATAGGGTCTGCACCCTTGGTTTCAACTTCCATTTCCACATCCTCCTCATCCACCAAGATTTCTTTAGATTCTTCCTTGTCTGCCTCCAGGTTAACGGCCTTCCCCTTCTCCTGCAAGGTGAGCTTGGTCCTCTGTGGGTTTCTTGGTGAGATGCACACCATTAGCATAGGATACTTTTGCTTATCCTTCTTTGGTCTCAGTGTTCTAGGTGATTTAGGGACTTCGACTACTTCTTTGGCACTCTCTCGGGTAGCTTCTACTACCTCAATTTCCTGCGTGGCTTCCTCCGATATCACCACTTTTGTGTCCATGGCTTCTACGGGTGTTGAGATCATTCTATTCAGGAGGTCTTGCATCTCTGCTATGGTGTAAAATAGGTGTATGGAGAATGTAAATACCTCCAAAGGTCTTCCTGGGACCTTCGACAGACTATAAGATTATCTACAACTACACAAAGTTACATGCATGTTCATAGACAAAAACTAACTATGAAAGCATTAGAAGTAGATCCTCAAGTCTCTGTGTAGATTTATTTGGAGATCACAATGCAGCCAAGTGGAACTCCCTCAAAGCTAGCTCCAAAGTCAAGTCCCACACATAGAAGAGACAAGCGTAATCACAACATAAAACTATAATAACTAATACATGAATATATAAAAGAACATCTAACTACATACAACTAAGCTACGCATGTCAATAGGAATTGAACAAACAACTAAATGAATGATAGTATCAACACCATGAGTAGACAGTACAACTTCAGTTCTATATTAATGTTGGAAGAGTGATTACAACTATCTGTTGTATCAACCTTCCTTTACCCCTCTAGCTTCTCTCTCTCTCTCCCTTCTTACTCACTTCCTATGATATGAATCAATGCTCAATAGTCAAGTATGCTATCCTTTCAAATGCTCCAACCTCTTTCACAATAACCCTCCCTTTTCTTATATAGCAATTGAGTTAGGGTTGCCAAGCTCCTCCTTGAGTTCACTAGGGAAAAAGAAATGAACTTGCCATGCTTTTCAGCTCTTTCCCATTTGCCTCCTTTTTTCAGATTAGAAATCCTCCAAATATCTCGAATTTGGATGTTTCCTTTCTTTTCTTGAGTAATTTTAGGGACAAATATCTATATATTTATGATTCAATTCATTCCTTTGACCCTTGGAACTTCACCAAGTTTCACTAACGTTGTTCCCATAGTAGCAACATTCTTTAGTAGGGTCACTAATGCAGCTCTAGGCTTGGTAACAAGCTTTATAAAGCAAGTTGTTAGTGCACATCTACCGTTAGTGTGGAATCAACGCTGTGATTGTGGTCTTTGTTTCAGCTATCATGTCTTTCCCCTTTGAGTTGATGAGGAGGTCAATTTGTTGTATAACAGATTCCCCCTAAAGTATGAGATCAGAGGCAAGGACGATGGCCGAAATACTTGACTAAAACTGTCATTTTCCTTTCAAAAAGAGAGAGAGGATCGAAGCTTCAGGAGGTATTGGAAACCTGATACAACACATATATATAAACTTCTAAAATCATGTCCTGAGTCGGGTATTCCATGCTCAGTAGCTATGTGAGAGTGATTTTCTCCAAAAAGATATGACAAATGCTGGCCACCAATAAGCACAATGCGGATCTAGTTTCATAATAGAATCATCTTGATAAGCTGTCTCCAAAAAACAATATCCGCAGCTTGGGAGAGGAAACAAGGCTAAATGATGCAAGCCTCTACCCAAGGTCTTGATTTCTGCTTCACCGAATAGCATAGGTCGATACGTGTGAATATATGCATTGATGTCGAACATGCATGAAATCATCTGATTACCAGTCAATAATGGAGACCATTAATAGATGCAAGGAAGGACACTGATAATGGTGATGGTATCCAAGATGCACAGTAAATTTAATGAGTGTGAAAGATGTCTTTGTCATCGAACACCCGTTAGAATCGCTTAACCAGGAGCCAATAATGAGAACTCCTGATCAAACACAAGGCAACCTACCACTAATGTCTTAAAGTACCAAGGCACTGAATGTGTTTCTGGGCTATCTTCCTAGATAGAGTGTTGAAGTTGATAGGAAGAAACATGTCAAAAGGTAGGCAATAATGTGTCCTGCATCAATCGACACAAAAAGGGACAAGAATGATTTTTTTTTGATGAATCTTTTGAGCATTTGGGTCTAAACGATGGAGGGCATGATGGGAGGATATGCTTGATAGGTTGATTGAGGAAACAAAAGGTTAACCCTTGAACAATAGAAGGAACAACAATGGTTTTAACCATGCAACACTAGACTCATGAACACTACAAAGTATTAGGATACAAAGATGCAATTACATCAGGGTATTTAGGCTAAGCTCATAGGATGGTAGGATTGATATTGAGAGGTCGTCACAAGGAAGGTTTATTTGAGGGAGTACCATGTTCAAGGGAATGACTCCTATCAAACCACGCTTTCTAATACTAAATGCAGTTGTACTGTCAATTTTCTCGTCTGATTAGTTTAATGAGTCTAGACAGGTAAACTCATCGATCTTTTAATCTTTAAAGAATCTGAAAAGGACTGCAAAAAGAGTGACTCTCTACCCTATCTAATTAGTTTAATGAGTCTAGATAGGGAAACTCGTCGATTTTTTCATGTTTTAAGAGTCTGAAAAAGTATTGTAAAAAGAGTGACTCTATATCTTGTCTGTGTAATTTAACAGGTCCAGACTAGACAACTCGATGGTCTTTTCATATTTAGAGAGTCTAGAAAGATCGTAAAGAGCAACTCCATGGTGGTCCCTTTGTCATAGCTATTAACCAGGTGCGACAAAAGGTTAATGGTATACCTGGATCGATTACTTTTCCATAAGTTAATCTATTGAATCCGGATAAAGAGAAACCTATGTTCAATAGATGTCGACCTCATTTTGTTACGAGTATGAGGAGACAGACTAAACTTGTTTTTCATCGTGAATTGTTAATGAGTCATGTAATGACAAACTCAATACCTTCATCAAATTTTAACAAGTCAAATGAAGGAAAATCAAGGTATCTTTTGTAGTTTAGAGAGCAAGTAAAAAGAGGTAAAAATAACTGCTCATTCCTCCTTCAATGTTTTAACGAGCATGAAGGAGAGAAAAAATCGGGGATTTTTCAATTTAAGAGCAAGAAATGGTCCCAAAAAAGAAAGTTCTCTAGTTGTTGCCATATATTTTTAATGAGCCCAGTGGCAAAAACTCGGGATTTTTCAGTTTAACGAGCGAGAAAAGTACCTAAAACAATGCTCGGGTCATCTTTATAAATTTTTAACAAGCCTAAAGACAAAACTCAAGATTTTTTCAGTTTAATGAGCGAGAAAAAGTGCCTATAAAGAATAGCTCAATTGGTCTTTTTCAGTTTAATGAGCTAGGAAAAGATCAAAAAAGAGTTTCTTAGACCATCATCGTATATGTTTAACGAGCCCAACGATGAAAGGCTCGGAGATGTTTCTATTATTTAAAGAGCAATAAAATATCTGAAAAAAGTGCTTTATAATATTTTTTTGGTTTTGGAATGTTTATGTAATGTTACAAAGCACATGCCTAGCGCAATACTAGGCATAATACTTTTTGAGATAGAGTCCATTTCCAGGCTCCATGAGTGGGACTCCTTCCCAGTCCTACAGTTCATATGCCCTTTTGGAGAGGACTTTCTTGACGACATAGGGACCTAGCCATAAGGGTTGAAGCATGTCTGCCCCCAAGAGATCATGTTTTTGATCATAGAGCAACAAAAGGTCACCCTCTTAGTAAGAACAAAGCTTAACCTTTTTTTCGTATTGGGACTTTACCTAGCGCTTGTGAGCCTCGAGTGCCAATTTGGCATCTCAATGGATTTTGTCTAGCTAGTTAAGGTATAGTAAGTGTTCTTCTTTGGCAGTAGTGCCAAGCAGGGGTTCAACGGCTATTTCAAGGGAAGGGATCTGACACTCAATGGGTTTTTCATTGTTGTAAAGCTGGATCTCATGCATGGAAATAGATGAATTAATGTCGGAAATTTCCTCATGTGACCCACTAAATACATCGTGGGATTCCTTAAATAGGCAGGTGGAGCTCGCAATTTTCTCAGGATTGCAATCGACTCCAATCTGGATGTCTTCCATGATGCCTGTTTTGACAAAAATATCAATGGGCAATGATTTGGAAGTGTCTCCCATGTTTCCTTCCACATCCAAAGTTTGGATGGTCATATAAGGTGAGGAAACAATTTATGGTATGTCAAGGGACGGGATTTGAAGAGGCATTTTGTCCGAATCAAATATGAAACACAATGGTGCCAATCCTCCCAATGTTGCTCTCCAAAACTCATGATTTCTCGAATTGCTTTGTCCATGTATAGGATTTGATCAAGTGGATCTAATGGAGGAGTGGTTATGGGAGGGGTGGTGGTACTGTCAGCAGTAACCAACATGACCGAAGATGTGGATGCAGATTGAATGCCTTGGTAGGCCAATTCAGCTGGTGACAGCGACATTTGTTCTCCAAACGTGTCAAGGCCTGAAGGAGCTAGTAGGATCCATGGGTCGGTTAGTTCATGAGGAATAGATGAAATCATGTTGACCATTTGTGAATCCTTGGGCAGCTGAAGAGGGAAACAACCCATGAGGGAAGAAGCCATAAGTAGACCGGTACCTAAACTGACATAAGAGTCAGTGCCACCTCCTACTAAGGGTACAAAGCCATTTGGTAATGGTGAATAATCAGGGGTGCAGAAAGACAACTGATCTACCATAACTACCTTTCCATCCAATGGAAATAGGATGATGTGAAAGACAGTAGATACGAAGGCCATCATGGCATATGTCCAACTGTGACCCAGCAAGAGATTATAGTTGAGTTTTTTTCCTACAACTTCTGTGTCCACCGTTACGGTTTTCCCATACAAAGTGATGGGGAAATTGGCTAGGTATCCTTTTGGGATAAAGGTGTGGCCGTAGAAAGCTTTTAGGGAGTTCGATGGTCGGGTTAGGGTTGGAGAACCCAGGGCGAGCCAACATGAAGCTGACATGATGTAGGTAGAAGCACCTTCGTCGATGACAGTTTTGTGTATACCTTTACCTTTCGAAATTATATGCACCTGAAATGCAAGCTGGTGAAAAAGGGGAGGTTTACACTTGTCCATGTCGAAAATAGCAAGCATGGAATCTACTGAGTCGACATCACCTATAGCCGAAAGAAAAGCTTTCCATTGTGTTGGGCATGTTTGTAATACTTCGAGTGCCAACATAGCGGATGGTGCTTGCGCCAAACCTTCTACAATGTTGTAGTGTTGGGCGGCACGTGCAAATGTATTTTGCATTGTGTGTCAAAGTGTCCCTTTTGGGGGTTGAATCACAAGGTCTGCAACTGGCCTTTCCATATGAAAATCATTGGGCTTTGACCTGAGGAAGGTTCTGTTGCAGGAGTGGTAGGAGCTCCATAAGATTTGGCTCTTGTGGCAAGTTCTACCATTTCAAATGTGTAAACGGTAGAAGATCCTTCACTAGCTGAAGGATGTTGTGAACCAGCGTTGCCCCCTTGTGGGAGTTATAGTTGGTTTGCAATAATATTTTACTACTATTGAGCGGGAAAAGGATTCCTAAGGACAAAGGGGGTCTTACTAGTATCACTTTTGGCAAGGTATTCTGTGCATTCCTGAAGATGTGGACAATGCCAAGTCACATGGTCTTCAACATAGAGTTTGCAGGGATATCTAGTGGGTTTATATTTTTCCTCGTTAGTAGGTGTAGCGCCCTTTTGTTTTGGGTTTGGCTGCTTTGTTGACTGCTCCTCAGAAGGAGCAGACTTTTTCTTATTCTTCTTGTTCTTGCCACCAGATTTTTGTCTAGACTGCACAGAGTTTATCGCAGTTTCCAGAACAGTAGTCGATTTGGTAGAGGGGTCCACTGAAATCTCGGGGATGTTACCGTTGAGTTTTTTTACAGTGGCCCCAGAGGTTGCACTGACAATCCCGTCAGCGTGCACTCGAGGGTGCTAAGTAGCGAAAACATTGGGGTTCCCAAGGGCATTGGGGATTATGTCGTAAAGAGTATTAGGCTATGAATATATTAGATTTTAGTGTTGGGCACAACATATGGATTGGTCTTCTGTGACTGCACCATCTAGAGCGTCATCTCTAGGGATTTGCGAGAGTAAGGACTTGCAAAACTAATCCGTTAAGAGAAATTCTAGGATAGGAGCTTTGACTAACCTCTGCCTACATCTCCATTCATGTATATGATCGGAGATGTGGGTGGTTGTATCCTGATGAAATGAAGTGAGGAGCTTTGTCCTAGTCTCATAGCGGATGGGTAACTAGAAGTGCTTTAGGAATTCCATCGCTAAAGCATCGAAGGTGTTTACTGACATGTGTGGTAACACAATATACCATTTTGTTGCATTGCCAGTGAGGATGCGGGGAAAAATATGTAATCGGACACTATCATTCAGAGTTTGAAGCACACCAAAGATGGTAGGTGGTGATATGGTTGCCCAGATCCTCCCCTTGTTTCCCATCGAACTTTGGGATGTCCATTGGTATATTATGTGGGATTGGCAACCATTGTAAGTTGTGATGGATGGGGTCATTCATCAATTTGTATAAGTCGGGTATATCCAATGTTGTTAACAAAGGCAAATTTTTTGGTCCCCCTGACTCGAACCATGGTGATGATGGATGACTTGAGGAGCTTTGTGCTCCTCCCATCGTTTGGCTCCCAATATTGCACATGGGTTGTGTGGTGTAGTAGTTGCTTTGAAGCATGGTGTTGTAGAGTTTATTTCCATGAGGATTTTGAAACTAGGGTATAGAATTCCCCCTAGGATAAGCGATGCCCCCTTAACTCATTTGAATGTGTTAGTAGGGTGCCCCCATGGATTGGTTGGGAACCCCTTGAGGATTATTGCCCGACACAGAACTAACCATTTGTCCTTAATTGATAGAGGCAATTCTCATGTCAATTAGCAAGTGACCATGCATGCCTGAGAATGTAGGGGGAATTGTTACGATCCCTACCGGCAAGTGCATATTGGGAAGCCCCCTAGGTATATGGATCTGGGGGTTTGAATTGTACAACGGTGGCCGACTATGTTGTTGGTGGATGGGAACCATGCCCATAGGGCCACATTGAGCATTATAAGGATCGTTGTATGTGGCTCTTGTCGAAGGTATGCAGTTGAACACAAAAGGGGTAGAACCCGGCATTGACTAGGTTCCACTCACAGATGGTGTCATGTGAGTGGTTTTACCTAGGACAAATGGGATAGTGGGTTTGCAATCGATGGCGTTGTGATGGCTATCAACTCGTGAAGTGGTGGAGAACTAAAAGCATCCACAAAGTTCCACAACCTATTAGTCGTCAACAGGATAAATGGAAATGTTCCAACTAACAAAGCAGGAAGTATTGTTACCATGGAAGCCAAGACAAGTTCCAACGGATTTGTGAGCGAAGGGTTAAAGGGAGGAAGGAATCCTTTAGTAAAGAAATCCTCTGGCAAACTTGAATCATCGGTTGTCCAAACAGATCTTGTGTGAGATCTAGGAGATTGATCCACCGAAGATGGGGAATCTGATTCAGTGGAACTTGGCGGATCTTCCACAATGAGTGGAGAAAGGCCTAGCAATCATCTAGAGTGATGATGAGTGTCGGCTATAGCCACAGTGATCGTTAATTTTTATCAATAAATTTTATCGTGATATTTGTTAAAGTCTCAAATGATAGCACTCAGGTACCTAAAAAATATAAAAAAAATATAGTAAATTGGGAAATGACCCTGTCTGATAAACACTAATCACTGGAGATGAAATCCAATATCTTAATGAATAACAGAGAAGGTTGGCTAGATGTACCATTACAGTTACTCTAGAGCTTTGCCCGAACCTCAAGTTGAGGGGCCAAGTACTATCGTGAAGACGAGCACCCTCCCAAAAACTGAAGACAGAGTAGGTTTGTCTGTGTTAGGTACCAGGACAACCTGTCCCAGTCACATTGTGTAAGTCCCTATAAGTTTGGCCACTAAAGATACCTCAGATCACAAACACCACCTCGGGGGACATCATCATAGACATTATGCTGTGTGGGTAGGATATTTGAGTCCCCAACTCAGCTCCAAAATCCCTGAAGGGATCCGCAATACACAAAATACCCAAAGGATTTTTAAGAGAAGGCAGGCTACCTTCACTTACAGTCTGATGTTGTCTCGTATTTAGCTCCGCTTTTATTGTAGTGATCCTAGTAGTATGAGTGCAAAAGGAATTTTTCTCTCTTTTAATGACACTAGTTTGGTGTTCGATCTTGGGAAATTTTACTCACTCTGCTTATCCCAAGATCCTATCCAAGATAATGTTTGTTTTCTCAATAAAGATTTATTGATTGATTATAGGTAAATTTTATGTGTACTTGATTATTGTCTTCGGTAGGGGAGTTGACGTATGAAATGTGATGAGACTCTTACTCAATAAATCATGCAAGAAACAATGCCTTTAAAAAAATTTCAATTCGATGAAAACAAGTTGTATTCTACAAGTGAGAGTTTTTCACATATTCATATTATTTCCATGCATTTGAGTCATTTAACACATGCATAACCAAAGAACTTATTTCCAATGTTTCTTAACAACTACTTGAAACCAAAATAGAGCAGCTTTTAAACAGCTAAATAGAAGGATGAATAAAAAATGTGAGTCTTTCTTTCATAAAAATGCTTTTAATAAAGAAAAGAAAAAATTATTTCCTAAAAAAAAAATTCAGACTCCTATTTTGCTAGCAAAATGCAGTTACAAATCTTCCTTCAATCCATGAGAAGGCTTCCTATCCCTTTTGGATTTTAGACACTACTAAAAATCAAGGTATTGGGAGATTAATGCTTTGTAATAGTGGCTACAGAGAGTTAGTAGGCCCACTAACACTCCCTGTGAACAGGAACAATGCTTTATAAATCTTTGTGTAGCCTACTAACCTGCGTTAATGTAGGAAATCAGTCAAACAAAGGGCTTTCAAGATTAGATTCAGAGGTGAATACTTGTAGGAAAGATGCAAAAATATCTTTGGTGGGTCAGAAAGGGATTGCAGAAGTATAGGGAGCTCTTAGAAGGAGGAGGAAACAGATAAGAGTCTGGGTAAACTAGGAACTAGATGTATAGTCCCCAGCGGAGTTTCCAATTCTGCTATGGGGTAAAATACATGGTGTATGGAGAATGTAAATACCCTCAAAGGCCTTCTGGGGGCCTTTGACAAACTGTAAGATTATCTGCAACTGCACAAAGTTACATGCATGTTCATAGACAATAACTAACTATGAAAGCATTAGAAGTAGATTACCTCAAGTCTCCATGTAGGTTTGTTTGGAGATCACAATGCAGCAAAGTGGAACTCCCCCAAAACTGGATACAAAGTCAAGTCCTGGACATAGAAGAGGCAAGCATAATCACAACATACAACTCTGATAACTAATACATGAATATATAAAATAACATCTGATTGCATACAACTAAGCTACTCATGTTAATAGGCATTAAACAAACAACTAAATGAATGATAGTATCAACACCATGAGTAGACAGTACAATTGTAGTTCTATATTAATGTTGGAAGGGTGATTACAACCATCTATTGTATTAGCCTTCCTTTACTGCTCCAGATTCTCTCTCTGTGTTTCCCTTCATGCTCACTTCTTAGGATATGAGTCAATGCTCAATAGTCAAGTATGCTATCCTTTCAAATGCTCTAACCTCTTTCACAATAACCCTCACTTTGCTTATATAGCAATTCAGTTAGGGTTTCCAAGCTCCTCCTTGAGTTCACTAGGGTGAAAGCAATGAACTTGCCATGCTTTTCAGCTCTTTCCCATTTGCCTCCTTTTTTCAAATTAGGAATCCTCCAAATATCTTGAATTTGGATGTTCCCTTGCTTTTCTTGAGTATTTTAGGGACAAATATCTAATTTTTAATTCAATTCATTCCTTTGACCCTTGGAACTTCACCAAGTTTCGCTAACGTTGTTCCCATACTAGCAACATGCTTTAGTAGGGTCACTAACGCACCTCCAGGCTTGGTAACAAGCTTTATAAAGTAGGTTGTTAGTGCACAGCCAACGTTAGTGTGGAATCAAGGCCTATGATTGTGGTCTTTGTTTTATCTATCATGTCTTTCCCCTCTGAGATGATGAGGAGATCAATTTTTTGTATATCAGTCTCCTTCGGCAATCTCTTAAATGCTGAACTTGCTCACAAAGCCTTGAAATTTGCACAGTCCATAAATACTTGATAGCACGACAACTGAATTTTCAAAATGCCAACTGTTTTTCACTGGACAACCACTTGTAAATTATAGTTCTTTTTGAATTCAAATCCAACCATTCCCCCCACATTCGGCCCATTAATGCTAGATTGGCAACAAATTGTCAAGAATATAACCCATAAATTTCCCCTCAAATGCCTACCGCCCACTCCATTTGGCCTCAATATGATCATCAAATCATGAATAGTGACTTTAATGATCACTTTTTGGCCGACCTGCGCGTTATTTCCATGAGTAGTGTAGCTACCTTCACGCTGTCATAGACCCTGTGAGAGTTCCCTGCTTCGCGCAGTGCTGAAATCGCACAGCTCCTTGACCTGGGTAGTGTAGTTTATAGTCTTTTGCCTCCTTTCAGTTTCTTGGAACACTAAGACTGTACTACTTTCCTTAAGAAGATGGCCCTGACACCTATGTATGGCTTCAATCAACTTCCATTCACCTTTCCTGGGAAGGGATCTCCATTCAACTTAACCAATTGGACCACGATGCCATCAATAATCTCCTTAATAACATAGTGCCTTAGCCAATGCATTCTGAATTTCCCTGGAAATTTTTCGAACTTACTATCATACAACAAAAGTAGATCATTTACCTCAAATGTGCGCAACTTGATGTGTCGGTCATGCCATGCCTTTTCGCACTGCTTTTGGACCTGTTGATGAAACCAACCAAAAATCTCTCTTCTTCAAGCTCATCCAACTGCGCGAGCCATTCTTCTAGGGCTCTACGATCTGTCATACCTATGAGTGTCGTTATGCGCAGAATAGGCACAATATACTCCATGGGCATCACCGCTTCAACCCTGTATACCAACCTAAAGGGTGTTTGTCCCATTAACTTCTTGCTTGTCGTCTGATAAGCCCATAGTACTGTAGGTATGCGTAGGTCCCAATCACTTCGTTGAGCATTGTAAACCTTGGTTAGTGCGTTTTCAAGCACTTTTTTGAATGCTTCCATTGTCCCCTTAGCATGTGGGTGATAAGGAATACTCTTCTGGTGATATACCTGAAATTATTCCATTAGCGCGCTAATCGTTTCGTTCAGAAAGTGTGTACCTTGATCACTCATCAAAATATTTGGACATCCAAATTGTGTTAATATATGCTCAAATAGGAATTTTGTAGTCATCGCGCTTGTGCAATCCTTCACAGGTTGCGCCTCTGCCCATCATGTCAAATACTCCATCTTGGTGATGATATACTGCACCCCTATCTTCCCTTGTGGCTAAATGGGTCCTACAAAATTTATTTCCCACTTCTTGAAAGGTTGCAATGCCATTTATGGATTCAAAAGCATTTCATCTCTCTGTGATGGCCTTCCTATTCGCTGACATACATCACACACCTTGCAATATGCTTTTGAATCCTGATGAAGGGTTTTCCACCACAACCCTACTCGTAAAATATTCTATGTAGTTGCTCTCCCTGCATAGTTCCCTCCCACGGTGCCCCCATGAGCATCCGCGAGGATGCTTATTCTCTCAAACTCTAGTACATATCTTCACAATATCTCATCAGTCCCCATTTTGTATAGATTCCCAGCAATGACAGAAAAATCTGGTGCGTGCACCACTAGTTCCTTCTTTTTGTGGACAAAGTATCCTTCTGGTGCAGTTCCTATTGTTAGGAAGTGTATTATATCCTCAAAATGTCCATCTGCAATGTGCACAACAAAGAGTTGTACATCAAGCAATCCTTCCTCCAAATTAGTGGGTTCCTCCCCTGTCTTGATGTGTGATAGGTGTCCAGGTCTCACGTTCAATCATCCAAGCTTCACAACAACTTCAAAATCATACTCTTGGAATAATAAGAGCCATCTGCAGATTTGCCCCCCCAACAGAGGCTTATTAACTAGGTAATTTAGCGTGGAGTGATCTGTATACATCTTGAAATGGCCTCCTAGCAAGTAGTGCAAACCATTCTTCGCATCATACTCGTCTTTCAGTTGCATCTTAGGCTTCCCAAATCATGTTCTCATCATCCTCTTACATTAGTGTCAATCATCAAAGCTTCCCTTGGGCATACCCCACCATCTTAAGGGCATAGCGCACAGTGCCCAGTCTAAGGCATGGAAGCACTGCTTTTTTGGTACCTTCCTTTCAAATGCATCCAAAAATTATATCTACCTCATTCAGTCCATCATAAGTAGGCAAATTCCTTTCTTCTGATGACACACAACACAATGACTGGGTCATCATGCTGCAATTCAGCATAGTTACTTCGTATAACCGATTATGCTAGCATTCTACTTATTTATCAGAATCTGAAGTGCAGGAAATATCGCAATCCCATGTAACCCATCCATCTGCGGTGGGATTCACCTAATCTTGGTCTTGCACTGTTATCTTAGACATGTAGTCCAGATAATAATCAGTCTCACAATCACGGACTAGTTTCGTATAGTGCAACCCTTCAGCAGGATCCAGGGGTATTATTCGTGCAATTATTTATTCTCAAATATCATATTTCACTTCTTCAAATTGATTACCCAAATCATATCAGTAGCCCAGTCAATTCCCAGGAGTGTAGGGTAGGGATTGCTATCATCCACTATCTCTATTACTTCAAAATCTGTGAGCGCACTCGCTCCCTCAATGTCCATGTCACCCCCCTACAGCTACCCCATGGGGATGATTTTCTATTGATTCGCCATCCTTAGCTAAATCGGAGACCATTGCAATGCAGGTCTCCTCATTTTCTCCCATGTCTGTTTTGGTAGGACATTCACATCTGACCCCAAAATAAGAATGACTTGATCGATTTCATATTCTTCGATTTATGCAGTGAGTCTCATTTCATGCGCGGTCCTTGTATTATGCTTACCGATCTTTTGGACAACACGCAGTTCACCTAGCATGGTCCTAACACATCTATTGATGAGTTCTTGTAACCCTTTCATAGCCTTACTATCATGCAATAACTTCATACAGGTTTCTAGGAAAGTTGTGAGCATAGAAGGGTCCATCTCCGGCTCAGGCTTATCCTTGCTTCCTGAGGTGGAGGCCTCAGTGAAGCTCTTCTTAGCTTCCATGAAGGTTTCATGAGCGTGCTCCAAATCAAACTCAGCCTCTTTCATTAGGGCTTTGTGAACCCATGTAATGTATTTGCGCTATTTTCCCTTGTCATCCCCTGTCATGATCCCACTCCTGAGCACTATATTTTTGTTTGGATCTTCCTCGTGTGGCTCAGACCTCATCATCTGAAGGTTCTAAGTCGGTGGAGCTGGTAGTTCCCCTTTCTCTGATATCCTAGCTATCAATGTAGGACAGTCTTCTGTTTCATGATCAAACAGCGTGCAATACTTGCACGACGGATGCATTGGATTAGTACAATCATGGGCATAATGTCCTGGTCCTCTGCAATTGTAGTATATCAACTATTCACAACCTTTACCAGTGTGGAGTACTAAAGAAGGTATGTTTTGGTGATTATTTTGGTTTCTTTTTTATTAAACCTACAAACTTTTTGCATCATGAACTAGGTAGATAATGACGAATTGTGACAAAATCTGTGGGATTAATATGCAAAATGAAAACACTGACAATTGTCATTTTCTTATACAGGAAGAAGGAAAAATGAAATATTGTCGTTCCAAAGGAAAGGATGAAACCAGGTTAACTGTTGTCCCTCTGGCAGGGAACCGCACACAAATAAGGCAAACCAAATCAAAGCATATCAGCCAAGGAAAGGAGATGGAGATATTGGCTCGGCACAAGAAAGTAAAGAAATAGCTAAGAGCCAACAATTTGGCAAATCCCTCAGGATCCTGTGATCCTGAGGGATCGCTACTTTAACTATTTTTTGTACTTGGACATCTCCATCTTTCCCAATATAAAAAGGGGTAGCACTGCTAGCCTAGGGGATTGGTTATGTTTTTATGTAATTTCTCTTAAAATTGAGACTTTGGTCATCGACTCTCGTTGAGAAGTGATCTACTGTAATTCTGGTTTATGCATTAATACAAACTTGCTTGCTATTTCATCTGTGATTTTGGAATAACTTCAAGCGGTGTACCCTTGGAGGCTAAGGGCCCGGCCCTAGAGGAACACTTGCTCCTATACTATTACTTTTAGTTTATGCATGGTTTTGCTTATTAGCTTTATTCGGTAATATGATATGTTCTGTTACTTTTTCTTCACAACTCTGTTACAGTTGATTCATTAAGTGATATCATTTCTTGAGCCAGAGACATCATAACTCTGCAAAGAATTGTTGTTTCTTTAAATACTGATATTGCTGGTCTTTACATAATACTGTTACTGTTCCATTACAGAGTATTTGTGTTATGTACTCATCCTTCGGTATTATTGAACTCAACTTAGAAATTATATTTCCTTACGATTGATTGAATCAATGAATATTGTTGTTCCATTTTGAAGTGCAATCATATTGTTTATAACTAAGATTTGCAATTGAATTACCAAGATCAGATTACTATTGAGGTGTGTCGTGTGTTAAGTTATTGTTTAATTTCCAGTGCTATTGCATATTCCATCACTAATCAATGTTGTTCTATTTCTGCGTGTTGTTCGATTCATCCTTAGAGACAGGGGATTTCCATTTGATTTCCATAGGATATGCATTTGATTTTGTAGACTAAGGCGTTGTTGCTTCTTAAACTTAATTGCCATTACAGTTTCTGATTTGCTGTTCCATTTCTTAGTTGTTGTTCCGTTTCTTAGTTGTTGTTCCATTTCATATTTGTTGTTCCATTTTCTATCATTTGCGTTATTGTTTCTTTGGTGTGAAGAACAGTCTGAGACTGTAGTGGGCATTGACATTTATTGTCCCGTCCCCAGATCGACGATCTGTTCTTTGATTACTTTTGACATCAGTTTCTAAAGGGATGAGTTATTGTTACTGGACCCTTGACTGATATATTGCTTATTTTTCTGAGTGAATGATTTAGGCTTCAAGACCTTTTGCTATAAGTAAATTTTCTTTCCAGCATCCGTTTACTCCTGTATTTTCTTAAGCACTGTACTACTAGCATTACTCTGGCAAATGTGAGCCTCAGACTGAGACACTCTTTGAAATAACAAAATGTTCTTGGAATGAAAAATTAATGTGAGGTAATTAGAGGTGAAAGAGACCCTTCTTATGACTCCACATTTTGGCGTCGTTGCTGGGGAAAGAGTGTAGCCATTTGTTTTTTTCAGAGTAGTGTAAGATCCTACTAGGGAGGAATTGGGTTTTAAAAACGAAAAGTAAGAACCTACGTGTGGAGCATGTAACAACCCTGCTCCTCTGGCCACTTTCCTGTAGATTTGTCATTGTTTTGATTGGGTAAAACCTAGTAGTTGATTTGTGTGTGTATGACTAAGTAAAAAAAACCAGAAAATAATTCCAAACCTCTACCCAAGCCCAAAAAAGCTAAGGGGGCGGTGACCCTTGGCCGATCCACCTTCATAGATGAAATATTTAAGAAAGCAAAATCTCAGCCTTCAGTAGGACCCAAGAAATTTATTTCCAGGAAGCCTACTAGTTCCCTTCAGGCCACAGGATCACCATCTGTAGCCTTTGTTGAGGTGCATAGTCAAACCAAAGAGCAGGATTTTCAAGAAACTGAAAATTCCAGGCCAGAACTATTGCATGAAGGGAATTTCAGCAATATTTGTGAAGGAAGAGGAGAGATAGGAGAAACTGGGGAACCAAGGTATCCTCTTGGGATAATTCAGCTATTAAGCAGCCCAGATAAGGGAAGTGCTGCAAAAATCATTTTTGAGGAAACTCAATCCCCTCAGACCTTACATACTCCCATTATCCCAGATAAAGGAAGTGCCATTAAAACCATTCTTGTTAAAGCCATTCCCTCTCAACCTAGGAATACCCTCCTAGATATCCCAGAAGGTTATTGGCATATATTCGATCAAATGGCCCAGAATCAGCCTAACACACAAACCTCTACTCTACAATACCCTATCATGGATACTGCAGCAAACACGCCTATGAAGGTGTTGAAAATAATACTGAGAGGGGGGGTGAATCAGTATTATCAGGATAATTATTCTTTTTCAAAACAACTGATATACGCTACTTCAATCTAATAAACCTGCGTATGTACGCAATTATGCAGAAGAAAACCCGCGTATACAGAACATGCTTTTACTTTACTTAATCTTTCTGATGATGATTGTTAGTCAGTGATGCAGAATCCAATAACAGTATCCAGAGACAGTAAAACAGAGCAGAAAGACAATCAGACACAAGAACACAAGATATAAGGTGGAAACCCAATGTGGGTGAAAACCACCTGCTGCAATTCGTCTCTATCTTCCTTTTAAAATTAGAAAACTTCTTTTACAATGTACTGGTGCAGTCTTTTTACCAGTACGCAGGCTGCAACCTGCAGAGAGCTACTACTCTCTCTCGTTCTCCAGTTTTCTCCTAGAAGGGAGCAACAACCCCTTTAGCTTTTGTACTAGCCAAGATACTAGTATGTAGATGCTGGCCTACAGAAGGCTACAACCTTCTCTTTCTTCCAGGGACCACTTTTCATCAATTTTCAAACTGGATCCATGAACATCAGATAATCATCAAGAATCAACCAATCTCCTTTCACCAACTAGATCTGAAACAAGTAGATACTCCTCTGACAGCTGTACACAGAAAACTGTACCAGAAACCATATAGCAGAAACAGAATCCAAAACCCAGCAGCAATAAGCAGAAACAGCCAGATCACAACTTAAAGCATATACGCAATTTTAACAGTCTGAAACTTGCGTGCATACGCCTCTGCGTATGGGACAACCTGTGTATACGCGCCTTTACTTCACCTAAGCCGCGTGTATACGCGCCTTCACTTCACTGAACCTTGTCCTTCCTTTTGTGCTAAAGTCCCTCCTTCCTTCAGATCCAGATCTGCATCACCATCAATATACCAGCTCTAAC
>APFE030939865.1:8636-42860 GCA_000404065.3 Pinus taeda
GATAGCTTGAGAGTTGATTCTTTTTGTAACTTGAACAATATTTCCACTTGTATGATAATACAGAGATTGGGGTTTTAGGCTGAGGCTTTCCCCGAGTTATTTCTTCTGTGTTATGTGTGATTGATTTCTCATTCTCATTTATATGTGTTCTCATTGATCTTGCTCAATTTGATTAAGCTTCCGCAAATTTTGTTGTAGAAGTAGATCTTGTATTTTGATTTAGTCTATTGCATAACTTGTTGATCTATAGTGGGAATTTCTATAGACTCACTGACAAGACACCTCGAACCAACAAGACAACATGCTTAGTGTGACTGACCAATGGGTGTGAGTGACAAGTGTGACACTTGAGATAGATCATTGAATGACCGCGATGACACTTGTGCGACATTTTATACAACTTCATGTGTGAGTGTGATAGATGCTTACATATCCTTTACACACAAAAACATACACTCAACATAGCCAGAACATGACCGCAAGCATGACATTGTGACCAACATGCTAAAAGATGTCTGGTGAATGATCAAGCGAGGAGGGTGTAAATAATCGACATAAGCTCATGGGATGAGCTCAAGTGCTTGCAAAAATCAAAGAAAAACCCAAGGAAGGCTCTGAAATTACATGCAGGCCAAAATTTTGAAGGGTGTTGCAGCCGCTACAACACTTGGCAACACACTGTTGAATACCAGCTTCTCTGTTTTGGTCCATTGTTAGCACAAGGCCTTCGTATATCAAAGAGTATTTAATCATTGTTCGGGTTACTTTGGCTTCCCCACTTACCCCATGGACATACATGGTTCACCTTTTTCAAACTCAGTCAAACACAACAACAAGATTCAACTTAATCACAGTGTTTCAAAATCAGGAAGGGTAGTTTGGCTCGCGAGTTAAAAAAATTTAGAGTATAATTTTTCATCTCTAGTGTTTCTTTGTTGCTAGCGAGCCTGGAAAGTACCCAGCAGATTCACGCAGGAACACATGCATTGCTCCACTGCCAGCTAGCCTGATCAGTACCCTGATGGAGTTGCATGCTTCACCTCTCTACACAGGAAACCTTTCTCTTCTTTCGCCTTTGTATTTTTTTTAAAAGAGGATTGCTCATAGGAACTTATTTATTTTTGGGGCGGAAGAGGGATATCGACTTATTAAGATCAGAATAGTTTGTTCCTTCAAATAATCATGTAAGACCTCTGACATAGGTTTTCTCATTGATTTTCCCCTTCTCTGTTTCTACTAGTTAGATGATCTTGAACACACAAAGCAGAAGGTTGAGTACAGGCATGGGGTTCCCAGTGTGGACATAGGTTCATGGTTAGACTCAAGATTCCCTTATAGAAGGCTCGCATTTTCCATCAAGACTTCATCGGTTGAAGGTTATAACCAAGCACAGAGAAGACAGACGTAGGACTGGCCAAGTGTTGCAGCGTCACAAGACTCTTTGGATCTCAGCCACATACTCATTCAAAAGCCATAACTCAATAGAGGGCAGCACTTATTGGAAAAACCAAAAATAGCATGATATTAGAAAACAAAACAAATCGAAGAAAAAATAGAAAAGTAAAGTGAAAAGACAACAAGCAAGCAAAGAGAGAAAGCGAACAAACCAAACCAAGTCAGCAAGAAAACAAACATGCAAACTAGAAATAAAACACAAGCAAGAAAGAAGAAAAATACTCCTACTCCTACACTAAAAAGTCGGGGTTACGTGAAATTAAATTTCCATTGAAGCCACTGTAGGTGTACCCGACCTACAACCACAAAGATACAAGCGATTAAAACAAATAAAAAATAGTGTGCAACAGAAAATACAAAAACTTGACAAAATTGCACATGACAGAGAAGGTCTTGCATGTGGGAAGAAAGATGTGTCACAACCACCCAACACACATGATTACCTATTTGGTGACTACCATTTTTCAACAAACCTCAGGGGCCTCTTGTGGGTATGTGTTCTTCTGCACCAGTTTTCTTAGCGAGTATGAGGAAGTATTGAAGTTTTTTTCCTGCAACACGTCTCACCAAGTAAGATTGTTCCATCCATTCACTAATTGGATCATAAAAGTCACAATTTTTGTTTTGAAAGAATTTTGATCTTTGAAAAGATGGATTGTTGATTCGAGAGAGGGAATCATGATGGGAATCTGGTACGAATGGATAGATCTGGTCATTCTCATCGTTCAGGTCAACATAGGGAGGACCCACCATAGCCATCAGCACAGGCTAAAGTGCCTCCCTTGCTTGATAGAAGTCTTAGGAGAAAGATGTTACAGGGTGAAGATCATAGTGCACAAAGCAACTACCATTGGATACACTATTGGGAAAATGATAAAATGCATGACAGCTACCCAAGATAGAAGAAAGATCAGACCAGTTGGTCGAGATGCCAAATTCCCAGTTTGACATGAACACAAAAAAAAAAATGAACAATCTTACGAACACTCTAAATGATGGAACCAAGTTTGTTGTGCGCTAGATATGAAAGAACACCCACCTACAACTAGTGAAAAATTGTTCAGGAATCATGATCATAACAAAATTGTAGAAAGGATGCCAGTACTTGAATATGTAAAGCCAATTGGGGTTGGTTAAATGAGAGTAACTTGATTTGCATGATAGGTTTTGCACTTTCATCTCACAGGGAGATTGCAGATGTGATGAGCGGGCAGATTTGACGTGCAAAATTTGCAAGAAGACCAAGGAGCTCATCACCGGAGAGAACATTCGATAAGTATGAATCTAGAGAAAGATAGTCTTTGAGATGATCAACTTCAAAGTTCCATAATTGCATGAGACACAGACACATCCAACCCGATTTGGATGTAAGAGAAGTGCATGAAGATGGACATGCTGTAAAAGACTCATGGATTCAGTCATTAGTGAAAATTTGAAATTTTGAAATATCACACCCGCAATAGTAAATATTTTTTACACTGGGATCCACGTTGAGTGCAACCATGTAGATAGATAGGTTGTGCATGAGAAACAATATCTTAGTTGGTTTGAGGAGCTTACCAAAGTCGCGAGGTCCTGACATAACCATCAATGGATGATGAAGTGCCTCGACTCCCTGGCACATCCCGGAACTTTCCAAAATTGAAAATTTGCATTTTGAGATGTGAACTAGATCATGCATGGCTTGAGGATGGCTATTATTGCTGATTTCAAAACTTCTCTTAGGATGGAATATATCTTTGTCACAGGCTTCATCAAATTTTTCAGCTTTAGCAAGCTGACTTGACGAGTTGTCTTCATGCAACACACAAGATGATGACAAGTGGGAAGAGTCATCTATGTTGACACTATTTTTTTCATGGAAAACCTCACTACCTTGTGTCGAACAAGGAGATAACTCATCATATGAAGAAGCAAGCGAACAGGGAGTATCTTTGTTGCATGTAGATGCGATGTGAATGGTGGGACACACAGGCAAGTGAGGTGCAAAGGAAGTTTCGATATGGACATTTGCTTTGAATGGTGTGTATTCTAGATCGAAGTTAGAGTGTACATAAGAGAACTACAAATAACATGATGTTCTTGGGAATTCATCACAACATACAGAAGCATGGGAGTGATGGCAGCCCAGGACTAGAGGTTGATCGAAAGAATTAATAGTGCATGATGTTTCACCAAGATTAGTGGGTTGAGAATCATTCAAGAATGGAAGCTCATTGTCTTGATGTGAACCATTTTGAAGCATAGAAGAGGAATTGATTATGCCTTCACCTTTTTTCTCTCCTGTGTAATGAGATTGTCTTACACATGACCGCAATTTGAGCCAGCAGCTTGAGAATCAAGCGAATGTGCACAACTGGCTAGTGAAGCAGATTGATCAAGTGAGTCATGGTACAAGGAGTGGTGGCTTGTAGATGATGGAGGACTACATAGATGCATATCAGACTTGAGATTTTGGTTATGAATGGTGATGTCCTCTTGTGGAATGGAGGAATGAGTCTTTGCCATTGGCTTTCTAATCCATTCTGGAATTTCCTCCAATGGAGTGAGAGATGGCTGAGAAGATGGGTAGGGCACATGCTGCATAGATTTCTCAGCTTTACGGCCACTGTGAGAGGGCATCCTTTGCGCATATTTCTCAGTTTCGTGACCACTACAAGGGGGCACCCTCTATGCATATTTATCATTTGTGCGACCGTTGTGAGGGGGCACCCTCTTCGAGACCAAAAAGGGAGGATTACAAGGAACAAACGGGATGTGCACTCCTCCTCTGCAAAATGAGGTGTCTCATGATCTACAAGAGTCAAGGAAGAAGAGAAATCAAGAGGTTGATTGTTTTGGGAGACATCAACCAAGAATTTCAACTCTTGGCTCACAAAGTCAAGGTCCAAAAATTGTTCAGGAATTTCATGACAGATGTGAAGGAAATGGGTAGAAAGGTCCTGAACCGATTTTCCAAGCTTCATTCTTAAACAAGAGATTCTTTCATAGACATCTTGGTGGTTACACTTATCGAAGGCTTGATGGATATCCTTGAGGAGAGTGAGAAGGGAATGGATAGAAGCAGGTGGTAGGGTATCACACCACTATTTAGCAAGATTTTCAAGGGTGAGGAAGAAAAGTATAAAAACAATCTCTTCACTATCGATTTCATGAGATTCACAGAACTTAACAAAATCATAAATTTGATTGGTTATGGGCATTTTGTCCTCACGATCAAACTTTAAAAAGGAAAAGTGATCGAGAAGTGCATCGAGGATTGATAGATGATTAAGGGAGAAATGAGAGAAATGTCCCTGGAACACAAATTGTGTATGATCCATTTGGTAAGAGATTCACAACAATGTAGCAGGCTCAGCTTGTCATATGGCCCTCCTTCTAGTGCCAGAAATGTTCACGGTGATGGATCCACCAACATTCAATGGATCCCCCCGATATGAAGTCCCAACTAGACCTCACACCGTTTGGTGTAGGAGTCTCATCCGGTATAATGGTCAAGCTTCCATTATCTTAAATATTTTCCTTAGCTCTCGCTCTTCAGCACATGAGAATAGTTTTATTTGTCTTCGAATAGTAAGGTTCACATGCCTGGTGAGTGCTTAGTGCCACTTGTGTCAAGTTTCTTTCACTGCAAAGGGAGACGGTGAGAGTGAGTCTCAAGTAGAAAGGGAACAATCCCAACTCTATTAGAGATACACAACACAGTAGGACATGCATAGCTTCTGGCAGAGTAGTCCACATGGATTTCACAGTACAAACACAAGGTGAGCAGATATCATGTACAACACCTAGCAGAATAGTCCACATAAGTGTGACGGTCGTTATAATAAGTTTACAAAAATGATTTTGTCGATTGTTCGGTGGAATAGTCCACACGGGTGAGATAGAATTAACAACTAATACAACACATTTCCAATATCATATGTACTAAAACAACCAAAATTGTTCAACTATCTTAGTACAGGTTAAAGCAACATTCATAACAAGCATTCAAAGAATAGTCTTACAAACGATTACAATACATGTGTGAAAATGTGTTGGCCTGTTAACAGGATTCTGAATTAAGTGAAAGTTATTAAACACATCGGTACACCATTACATCACTAATCCCGATAGCAGGGCATTGGAGCCACTGCTCGCTCCTCAAAGAAAATACTACCGACTCTCAAGGCTATGTGGGAGGAGCCAAGGTGAAAAATCCCTTTGCATGTACAAATGAGGGGTATATATAGCCAAGGGTGAAACTGACCATTGTGACTATTCGATGTCCCTAATGATTGTTTGACTTACATGAATCTTCCACTTTACATGTGGGTCTCTTAGACTTCCATGTTACATTACATTGATTACAACAGTATGGCCCACAGTAGTGATGTGGTCGAGATGACTCTTGACATGATAATGTTGGTATGTTCATGATGATGGTGGTGTCCATGTCGAGCTGCAGTGCCGCTGAGTGATGAATGTGCTCTTGGTATATCATAGCTTCACCTCTGCATGGAAAGGTGTGCAGAGTCTTTGATGGTCTTGGTGTTTGCTTGATGTTGCACATGCATATATTCCCTTCGCTGGTGCTTAACATGCTTCATGTGTTCATCTGTTCATGATCAAGTCTCCTAATATGCACTCCTTATTCATATTGTTCATCATCGTGCCAAGTCTCATCCATGTACTTGTATCTACAATCACTCATGACAAGACAACATGAAATCCAGAATTCTCCTAGTCTACCATGATGCATCATCTTTCATTTTCAGGTGCAAGTGACCAAGTTAGAGGACAAGGCTCTGAAACTGCGCAAAGCACATCTCAAGCTAGGATGCGGGCTACGAGGCACTATCAAGGAAAAATGTGCAGAGGTCACTAGGAGTTTGAGATGAGCAGTATGGTATAGTAGTGACCAACTGTGGGATATGGAACGGCTGGAGGGCAGAACTGTGCAAATTTTCCTTGGAGGAAACTAGAAGTGAAAACTGCGCAGATTCTCTAGGGAGGCTAGCAACGGGCTGCGGGAGCTTGCTGGCTAAAAATGTGCAAAACTAGGAGGCTAGCCTACAGGAAATTTTTGCACAGTTTGTTGGCTGAGTGAGGTGTCGGGCAGTTGGAGGACAACCAAAGAAAACTGTGCAGTTTTCAGGGGGAGCAGAAAGTCGGTTGACAAGGGGATTGATTGACAAAACTGTGTAAATTTTGGGGACAATACAGTGACAGGAACCAGGTCCCTATCCATAATGGTTGTGCAATTTATTCAACTGGTGGAGGCAGGCATGCTAATAGCCTCTCCGCAAATTTTTTGAGGAGTGAAGATTGGGGTCACTACCCGGTCAAACTCTCTCATTTACGAACTAGAAGCTTGATAGATTTGCTTGTGGGCAACGTAGATTGAGATGGATCATTGAGAAACTTCAGTGTTTTTTTGGGTGACATTCATCCAGGTTGATTACAGGCTTGCACAGTGAATACTGCTTGGGAGGTAGCCTCAAGCTCTGCATTATTATGGGCAGCAGAACTTGATCACAAAGAGTTGAAACTGCGCAATGCAGCTCAATGGAGGTCTAGTTGTTGGAGGGTGGTCCGGTCGACAGAGTTTCAGTAAAATGACTAAGTGTGTGAGCAAGTAAACTTGTGCATGCATGACCTTGCAAGCACACACTCAACAGGACTCAACAACAAGACACCTCAAACTAACATGACAACATGCTTAGTGTGACTGACCAATGGGTGTGAGCGACAAGTGCGACACTTGAGATAGATCATTGAACGACCACGATGACACTTGTGCGACATTGCATACAACTTTGTGTGTGAGTGCAACAGATACTTACATAGTGAACACAACTTGTACACACGAAGATAGACCCAAAACATAGCTATAACATGACCGCAAGCATGACATTGTAACCAACATGATAAAAGATGTTTGGTGAACAGTCAAGCGAGACTTGACACAAGCTCATGGGATGAGCTCGAGTGCTTACAAACATCAAGGAAAAACCCAAGGCAGGCTCTAAAATTGGATGCAGGACAAAATTTTGGAGGTTGTTGCATCCACTAAAACAAGATGATAGTACTTGTGAATTCAAGGGCTTTATAATTAAAACTTAGTAGAAGTCCAAATCTCTGATATATGATGACAATGTGATAATTTACGATTTGTGTAAGATTGTTGAAATATGAATTTGAGTTATGGTTATTGGGAATTAGTAAAATATAGGGTTTACATCAAATCCTAGTGGAAGCTAGTCATGTTGTTAATTAAGTTGTGATTGGTTTTTATTGTTGAATCTCATGTTTGAAATCTAGGGTTTGTTTGAAATCCCGGTAGGAAGTCTAACATATGAATTGTGAAAGTTGTTATTACATTATATATCTATATTTGGTTGAATTGTTTTTAGGGTTTTCTATATGTTCGAGTAGGTTATGTCATACCTCTAAAAGAAACATTGAAACCCTATACATAATGATGGTTGCTATGAAATTTTTATAGCGCATACAACCACCCTCCAAAATGTTTCCTACACTTCATTTCGGAGCCTCACTACTAAATTCCTAACACCTTATCTCGCATTAACCCAATTACTTGTGCTTTCATTTAGTTTTATCTTTCACTTTACATCTTTTGTTTTCTTACTTTATTTTATGTCTAACCACAAGCTAACATCTTCACTTGGTTGCAATATGGTTCTATCACTGCCTTGATGATCTGCACAATCCCAAAGGGAAACCAGACTTTCTCTCAAGAAATACACAATTCAAGCCAACAATAATCTTCTACTCTAAAACTGCATAGACCCATCTTGGTCTGTCTCCAGCTGGGAAACTGTACATAGCATGAGAGGATATCAAAGCCGCTCTTCTCTAGAATTGCATAGATCCAGCTGACAGCTTGCCTTCAGCTGGGAAATTGCACAGATCCTGAGAGGTAGCCCAAAGCCACTCAGCCCAAAAATTGCGCAAAACCTACTATGCTCAGAAACTACTCAGTGCATGAACCAAAGAGTTTCTCAGTCCCTACCAGAACTACGCAATATTTTCATGCACTACATGGCAGTTTTCCTTAAAAGAAATAATCTAAGAGGAAAAGCATCCCTAACAAGTATGGATCTATTATTAGTTTCCCAAAGGTGACACATTGCCATTTTTAGAAGTTTCTGCCAAGTGTCGTTGTTGTCCTTGATCTCAAGCATACACATCATGAATTCCATGTTGCCTAAATCTATGTAATGTATGCCTCTAGAGCTCACTTATACATTCGATCATCAATCTCTAGCTTCCTTAGGAGATCAAGGAGCCTTCATAGCATTATCATCACTTTTCGGGGTGAATTTTACTTTTATCGTCTTTTGATTCTTTTTTTATCGCGTTTGTTTGTTTAGCTTGTCAGAGTGTTGTTTTACTCATTTTTTTGAACAATCGTTGGCATTTTAACTTGATTTAGCTTGTATAAGTGTTGTTTCGAGTTATATATTTCCTTCCCCAAGCATTGCATGAGTTTTCCATTTTTGCACCAACGATCGTCATGTGGTGAATCCCTTCACATGCCTCTTTTTCCTTCAATTTGATCCATTTTTGCACTTG
The DNA here is from genome assembly GCA_000404065.3 of Pinus taeda. Classification (NCBI taxonomy): domain Eukaryota; kingdom Viridiplantae; phylum Streptophyta; class Pinopsida; order Pinales; family Pinaceae; genus Pinus; species Pinus taeda. The sequence continues at coordinate 17,670 of APFE030939865.1, forward strand.
TTTTACATGCATACATCTACACTTAGTAAGATATGCACTCATCCTTACATCATCCTTCAGATCTTCTTGTCTTCAGACTCCCCATGGATAGATCTGGGCTCCCCCTGCTCGGATCTCACACTTCATTGCATGCATTGCATAATCTAGGAGCTCAAGGCCTCTGCCTTGGCTTCTGGAATTGTGCAGATCCTATCCTAGGCTAGCTCCAACTACGCACTGCGTAGTTCCAGGGGCCAATCTCCCGGTTTGGTCACTGAGAATGTGCAATGCATAGTCTCTCCCAAGCCCTGACCCAGACTGAACTGTGCATTGCGCAGTTCCAGTCATCAAGCTTCCACACTTACTACTGGGATTTCATAGTGTGTAGTTCCCATAGTCATTCATTCACCCCTGTCAGTCAAAATTTTAAAAATTCCTCTCGTTAGATGCCCTGGTTATTGCTTGATCATGCTCTGAATTTATATTTGTAAGAGCTAATGTTTTCTTGTTGTGAGTGTGCTTTTTGTCCGACATGCACCACACTCATTAAGCACTTCTCTCTAGCAATCATTGTACATGTCACTAAAGAGAGCAGCTTCAAGAGAGACCACTGAAATAAGTACTGCAGAAGCAGTTGAGCAAGTGCCAATTTACTTGCCAATATATGCAAATGCCCAACTATTTACAGAAAAGGAATCAAAACTAACATGGTAGCAAGACCAGCAATAGTAGCAGAAGGTAGCAATCCAGTACAAGATCAAGGAAAGAGGAAATTGCTGACATAATAAAGGGAGAATAAAGTTGCAGAGTGAAATTGTATTCAATCTTCATGCAATTAGTTTTGAAAGCATAAGCAAAAGGAAGAAGAGGAAATAACAACATAGCAGAGGAAGAGAGAAGACCAGAGCTTGTAGGCAGCAGACCTGAGATCGCAGCAAGCAGAACAAGAACTAAAGGAAGAACTGGAGCTGAGAAGGAAAGAACAAGAAAATAAGTAGAAATGGGAAGAAGAACAAAGTCAAGGCACAATGACATAGAAAACAACACCAATACAGGTTGACGATCCGGAAAAGCCAGCAACTGAGGAGGAGAGTGAACAGATGCAAGTTCCCTCACCAAATCTAAGCACAAGAATGAAGTCTCGTTAGAGATCAACAGGTACATGGAGAAGCTAAGGCGAGAGGCCACCAAGGATGACTTGGAGTTGAGCACACCAAACAAGCAGAAGCACACTAGTGGTCCTCTCATGGTCTGCACCATGTTGCACATGCTTTAGGACGATATGGACACAGGTTCCAAGACAATATACCCAGAAGCTAAGGAGACAAGATTCCACTATCAAGAAGACACCATCAAGTAGTTTTGGGACATCATATCATAGTACCAAGCTTGGTATTAGTACGTGACCAAGAATCATCAAGTGGAGGTTGCCAAGTTAGACTTGCCCCAAACTTTGGAGTCATATTGTTGTGTCTTGTTAGGCTATCTCTAGCCTATTTTGTCTCACATGGGTACATGTGGAAAATGTATATTATTTGTAAATATGTTTTAAGTGAAATTCTAAGTGTCATTAGTGGAATGTGAATAGTCACTATGTAATGTAAAGAGTTATTTGTAAAGAAGTTGAAGAGTCATGAGGGTAGTCGAAGAGTCACAAAGGGGAATGTCAAGGGCCATTGTTGGCTTAATGGGTCCTGACCCAGGTTCAGAGTTAAGTGCACCAAATAAAACCCTACACTACTAGCCCTTTCAGCATCATCCCACGTAGCACAGGCTGAAGTCTCACACGAAGTAGTATGGGTGGATGTTGGAACCAAGTTTCCGCATCCAGAGATTAGTGTGATGACTTCTATTTCTCTAGATCTGCATTTGCACAGATCTATAAGCCCCTAAGGCTCGATACTGCAAATTTACTTAAACAGCCTTTAGACCTTCATGAAGGTCTACCATAGGTTTTTACAGACCTTCACAGATGAATCATCCACTTACATGCACCATAAAGCAACCCTAGATCTGAGTCTCACAGATCTACTTAAGTATTCAATAAGCATAACAAAATGTATTATAATCTCATGTAAATACTTAACATGCCTTGCATACAGTTAGCAGGATTTATCCAATAGATTTGTGCATCAATACATCATTATTTCATAAGGACATTACTCCATCACAACATATATCACAAACATAAATAACATAAGTAAACAAATAAACGCATGAATTCCTTCAACTATCTTCTTTATTGATCTTCAATATGAGGTTATAGATTCAAAATTTCCCTACGCACTCAGCTATAGGGGTTCACGCACTCAATCACGGACTCTACTCTAGGCCTCTCCACACTTAGATACGGAGCCTTTTCTCTTCTATCTACCCACTACTTACTTACCCTTTTTCTCAGACATAGACCTAGCATAGATCTATCTTAGACTCTCTAAGACACACCTAGTTATAGCTTTTTACATACAAAACCATGGTCCATGGACCACGGTGGATCTCAAAACCAACTCAACTTTACATCACCAAGGATTTAAAACCCCTTTTGACTTCTAACGATCTACGTGCTCCGCATCCACAAATTACGGAGACTTTACATCTTTTCATTAAAATTTACATCAAAACTTGGGTTTTTGGGACCCCATCCCAACAGGCCCCCAACAAAAAGGTTGTGACTTTCCCTCGAGTCACTCAGCTGGCACGGTGATCTTGTTGCGAAGATCCCCCAACTCTACCTACACAACTACAACCTTGGTAGCACTATGCGTAGCTTCTTTCTTAACCTCTTCTACGAGTTGTTCTGTAGCAGGTCCTTCCAAGGCCAACTTGATATTTTGTTGAGTTTGTTTCAAGCCCATCAGCTTCTCCTGAATGTTGGTTGAGACGTGGTAATCTTCCTCTAACCGAGGTCCCAGCCTGGCCTTAACCACGGCCTCCTTCTTTTGAGTTACTTCTACCTATGTAAGGAGTTGCTTCCCCTCCTTCAACTTAGCGAGGCATTGCGCTGTAGAAATTGGTTGCCCTGATCTCATCGTACTGCTTTTGGAGTTCGTGAATCTTTGTATTGAAGGTTTGTAGTTTTCGGTCTTCCTGCAGAGTCGTTACCAACTCCATCTCCTGCTCAAACAAGTTTGTGTAGTCAACAACTGCAGCATATAAAGTGGCCATCCCTTCCTTAATGGCAGCTCGACACTACTCTCTAACTTCAAGGAGAGACGTAGGATGTAATTTGATCTGCAGCTTCGCTATCTTCATATGTAGTTAGAATTGAACTCACCTAACTTTTGCCTTGGCCTCATGCACTCCTGCAGATAATTTTTGGATCTTGGATTCCTGTTGTGTGCCCTCTAGAATGTGCAGTTCTAGCACTATTCTGCATGCCTATGCAATCGTGGCCTCCAAACTAGAACTTTATGCCTGGATAGTATCCTTTTCTTTCAAAGTTTGTGTTTTCTCAGTGAACATTTATTCATTGTTCACCTGATATTATTTGATCAAATTAAGAGTGTGATGCTCCCGAGCTCTCAATTACTCCATTACTCCTTCCTGTAGCACATGAAGAAGCTTGTTGGGGAGTGCTGCAATGTTTAGTCTGATGTTCTTAAGGGTACTTAAGATTATTTTTTCATCGGCCGAATTTTCACGTGGGGACCCTTCTGGTAGATACATTGTTCGAAGGTCCAATGTCCTTACTAGTTCTACATCCTAACTTGTCCCCGGTGCCAGGCTCGTTTGTGTTGTGTTCGCTTGACATGCACCCACATGTATCCTGCTAGTTTGGATCTATAGCTCACGCAGATCCTTCTGGACACTCCCTAGTGTCTGCATGTACTGTTGCTCTAACTCTTGCAGCAGTTCAATTGTAGCATCCTAGACTTTGTCGCTGATCTCATCAAGATCTCCCTCCATCAAGGTCATGGGATCAACCTTCATTTTGTCCAACTTCTGCTTCTTGTGGGGAACCTCCTGCTATTGTTGTCTGTGCTTCCATACCTGAAATGGGGCACTCTACCCCTCATCTCCTTTGCCTCCCTATTCAAATTGTTCTTCCCCCTTTGTGGCAGGCTAAGGGGACTTACCACTTCTTTGTGATTCGCAATGCTCTTCCTCGGCCTTCTCCTTTACAGCATGCTCCTTCTCCATCTAATCCTTTTCTGTGGCTTTCTTTTTCCGTTGTGTGACCAAATTTTACACTGCCTGCTTTGTTGCATCCTTCCTCTTCTTTTGAGTCGAGATGCCTACACCCTTACTGATTTTGGCATCCAAATTTGACGGAGCGCACCATTCTACTAGCCAGCGCTTGATCACCTCCTAAATGTCATGATCTGTGACCAAGTATGGTAAATCGTACCATTTTTGTTGCGAGTCCTTGCGCACTTGATTATAGATGCGATGGAAGTCAGATTTAAAGGTGGCATATGTTGATATCTGCTCGTACAAGGTTGGGGAGAACCTTGGGCATTGGTTGATGGCCATGTGGAGGCTAGATTCCATCAATACCCATAATATCTTTGTCTCAGTGACCTGCACGAGGTCCTTCGTGGCCCATAAGGAGGTGAACTGTACGGCCTCCATCAATCCTTCCTTCAATGAAGGAAACTAGATGTCCTCCAGCATCTCCCATGTGACCAGCATGATGGATAATAGCAGCCATGCATAGTGGAAGGTCATGGTCTCATCTTGGACCTCATGGAAATTCGCGAGGAATTCGTTGCATAGGTACCTTGACCAGTCAAATTGCACACCCTTCACGCATTGTGCAACTAATAATACCACAGGCATTGGGATCTTATCTGTGCAGCACTTCCACATTACCTTTCCAGCTAGTATTTGGGTGGCAATCTACACCATAGGATCATTGATAGACGTGATTGAATAGTTGCACGCCTTTTTCACAAGTGCAAACTCCTTTTTCATCTTATCTGCCAAATATTTTTCTCCTGGTTTTTTGCCAAACTCCTTGGATGGATTCAAACCCTCATGTGGCGGATGCATGATCCTGTGTATGAGAATTCTCGTGATGCTATAGGCGCTCCTAGCCTACCAACGTTGTCCAATACCTCATCATTAAACAGTGTCGAAAAAGGATCATGGACGCAGGCATCATTAAGCTTCCTTAGATCTACGCAAATCCTTATTTTTCCATTTTGTTTCTTCTCTTCAACCACCATCGAGCTCACCCAATTAGATTCTTCCACAGGTTTGATTATACCTACTTCTAGCATCTTATCCAACTCCAAGTGACCTATTCCTTGTATTTGGGATTAAGGCGATATGGCCTCTGCTAATAGGTTGCACGTCTGGTTTCAAAGTGATTTTTATCACACCCAAGTCACCTATGATGTATTTCAAGTCTAAAAACTTGGTAGGAAAAAGATCATGGTACTCGTGGACTAACTCAGCAACTGTATCCACTGTGGCATCATCCTAGTAGTCCCTGATCTTCACAAATTTTGGCTTTGCTTCAGTACCAATGTTTACTTCCTTGGTTTTCAAAGGCATGATGATGTCTGGGTTCTCTATTTGTGGACCTTTGACCTTGCAATGGCCTTCTACCTCTGGAATATTGATATTTCTTGGATCTTCATCCTCCCCCTCAGCGGTCACATTATAGCATTCCAACGCATGGCATAGCTGGGTGCTCTAATCTAGCTAAACCAATTCCAGAGGAACCTATGGAATTCTCAAGATCGTTGCCTTAACTTCCTGCAAAGCTTCATCAATGCATTTGAATTCATCTTCAAAACCAAAGGTCATTAAGGATCCTTCCCTTAATATATCCCACTCTGTGGTGCCATGGCAGAGCTCTGTTTCCAGGTACCAATTCATAGGGATTGTATCCAAAGTATCACAGAATTAGTTCACCCACTTCGGCAGTAGCTCTCTTCCATAAAATTTAGTCCATTTTACCAAATGATCGCGTGGATCATTTCTCCCATCATATTTCTTAGTCAGTCAAATTTTAGGATGGCCAAATCGCAACCTCATCATCCTTCTGTAATCTCGCTATTCATCAAAACTATCTTTGTGCGTACCCTACCATCGTGCGGGTGTAGCACACAGCGCCAAATCCAGGCCTTGGAAGCGATGATCCTCGAGGACTTCTCGTTCAAAGGCATCCAAAAACTTATCTACGTAAGTTAAACCATCATAATAGGGTAAATTTCTTACCTCCGATGACACACAGTGCAGCGATTTAGTCATTATGTTGCAGCACAATGTAGATACTTCATGCAACTATTCTGTCAATGCTCCAATTCTTCATCTAAATCTAAGGTGCAAGAACTTTCCTAGTCCCATGCAATCTGTCCATCAACCATTGGATTAATCCAGTCTTTATCTCATGCAGTTATTTTGTAAATTTTATCCAATTCATCATCACTTTCTTCATAGTTACGGATAGGTTTCAGTATAGCGCAGTCCTTTTGTAGGGTCAAATGGTACTACCACCTGAAGCGATTTCCTCTCGAACAACATTGTTCTTTTCTTCAGGTTGATGACTCCATTCATTTCAATGACCCAATCAATTCCAAGGAGCACGGGGTATGGATTGTTTTCGTCAACAATTTATGTTACTTCAAAATCAACCAGCGCACTCGCACCTTCTATATCTACAGTGACTCCATGTAGTCGTCCCATAAGGATAATATTCTATTGGTTCGCCATTCTTAGCTGGATCGAAGACCACTACAATGCAGGTCTCCCCATTCTCTCCCATGTTTGTTTAGGAAAAACGTTTGCATTAAACCCCACATCCAGAATAACCTAGTCCATCTCATAATCTCCTATCTGCGTAGTGAGCCTCATCTCGTGCCCTGTTCTTCCCTTATGTTTGCCAATTATTCTTACTGTGCAGTGTCCATTAGGAGCATTTTTTTTACCAGCACACTTGTTGATCAATTCCTGAAGACCCTTCATAACCTTGCTATCACGCAGAAGTTTCATACAAGTTTCCAGGAATGTGGTAAGTACATAGGGTTCAACCTCTATAGGCGTGTTGGTTTCTAGTACTTTTCTCTGGCCTCCTGAGGTAGATGCCTTAGCAAATATTTTCTTGGATTCCATAAATGTTTCCTTTGCGCGCACCAGATCAAAACCAACTTTCTTCTATGGGGCCTTGCAGACCCATCCGTCCTCTTCAAGCAACTTTCCCTTATCATCCCCAGTTGTTACTCCACATCTCAGCATGATATTCACATTCGAATCTTCATCGCGAGGCTCATCTCTCATCATTTCTAAGTTCTGTGTAGGTTGTTGAGGTTATGACTTCTTCTCCTGCATCTTGGCTATCAACACAAGGCATTCTTCTATAGTGTGGTCAAACTGGCTATTGTATTGACAAGACGGGAGTGTCTATTTCTAACACTCCTACGCGTAGTGCCCTAGTGTCCCACAATTATAGTAAATAACTTGTCTGCAAACTCTACCAGGTCCTCCTCCTCCTTGGCCTTGTCCTCTTCCTTGATAACTTCCATGCTCCCCTCCTGCACCCTAACCTGGAGGCCAAGTTTCTACTTGCATTTGGTAGGTAGGAATTCTTTCCATCATCAATTCGTAGCTACAACAATGATGCTCATCATGGCCCACCGATTTTCATAAATTGTAAAACAATGTTGTGGCATTTGAACGAACTTTTGCAGAAAATGACAATTATCTGTTACGTGTTTTCCAGCCACCTGAAAAATAGCGCACCATAGCACGAGCCCCGCACTCAGTCCTATTGGAGATTCCTTCCTTAGGGGAACCGGTCCCTCTCCTATAATATAATTTGCAAAGACAGGGAAGTGGTCTTTATCATGCCCCCAGCTCTTACACTTGAGGCACCAAACTTTGTTGCGCACCTTCGGTCTAGCCTCCTTCTCTTTTTTCAAGCTCTGGAATTCTAAGCAGAGGTTCTGCAACTGCAAGTGAATATGTTGGACTCCCAAATTTGCATCCTGAATAGGTGTCTCGTGTAATCTCAGCATGATTTCCAAGGCTTCCACCTGAGTTCCTATCTTTTGTTGTGACAAAGCAATCCTTAGGTGGGGCCGAAGTGAGGCTATAAACAACTCGCGGCGTTGACCATCTATGAGCTGCATATTTGCTTCGCGGATCACAATTTCAGCCTTTGATATAACTCCTAAGGAGTCTCACCATCCCTCATCATGATCTCCTTAAATCCAATGGCTAACTACGAGTCAGACTTAGGCTTACTAAACTCCTTGTTTAAATCATCCTTAGTATCTGCTAGGGTTGTTAAAGGATGATCAGCACAGTACTTAATATACCACATCAGTGTGTGATCTTGAATAGTAGTAACTAAATGTGCCTTCTTTATGTTTCCATCAGTGATTTGATGCACTTTCCATACAACATTTGTAACAAACCAGAATAGATTTGTGTCTTCGCTCTTTATACCCTTGAACATCGACAGTTTTATTGAGTTCAACATGGTAAACGGTGGTGATGGCGGTGGCAGTGTGGGCGAACGTGTATGTTGTGGGGGTGAGGGTGGAAGTGCAATGGATGGATGATGTATCCATGGAAAACCATGTCTTATCATTTGGATCGTACTCTGCGGTGAGGCTTGTGTCACTCCCTCGTCATCACTCGAGGGAGGTCCAATCAATGGGCTATATTCAGGACCTGATTTCTCTTGGTTCCTAAAGATTTGTCCACTTCGCTTAGATCTGGACATCAAGGCAACAGAATAACCCTTTTCTCACACTTAATCTAAGTATTCAAAGATCTTAGATACTTACCTCGAGGTCCCTTGAAGAAGCGTCACTCTGCTTCATTGTAGCTTACTAAAGTATCAACCACGAACTCTTTAACAAATCCTCCCATAATCCGATCAGGCTAGTGGTCGACAGCACGCGCAATCTTGTCTTTAGAGGCTTCCAACATTTGCACTAGCTTCAGAGTCCATGCTATTAGACCGTCAAGCCTCCACCTTACTTGGCCCTCTTCAAACTTAGCTATTCACTCATATAGTTCAATTGGGAAGGTGAAGAAGAAAATTATGTGTATTTTTGTGTACAAGTATCTTTCCAACCACTGCTCTTTTGACAGGCGCAGATTTATGTTCTCTTGCGCCACAAATTCGTGGAGCTTCCTATCGAACCACTTCTCAATTTCTTTCTTGTTTGGATTCCAGTGATGCGACATCACACATCTCCTTATGCAGATCCTGGTCTCGAAAATGGAACCATTTGTTGGCTTAGTGGTTCTTGACCCAGGTTCAGACTTAAGTGCGCCAAACAAAACCCTATACTACTAGCCCTTTTGGCATCAACCCGTGTAGTGTGGGCTAAAGTCTCACCCGAAGCAGTATGGAGGGATGTTGGAACCAAGTTTCCGCATCTAGAGATCAGTGTGATGTCTTCTATTTCCCTTAATAGATGAATCATCCACTTATGTGCACCATAAAGCAACCCTAGATTTGAGTTCACACAAATCTACTTAAGTATTCAATAAACATAACAAAATGTATTATAATCTCATGTAAATACTTAACATGCCTTGCGTATAGTTTGCAGGACTTATCCAATAAATTCACGCATCAATACATCATTATTTCATAAATAGATTATTTCATAAATACATTATTCCATCACAACATATATTGCAAACATAAATAATAGAAGTAAACAGATAAACACATGAATTCTTTCAACTGTCTTCTTTATTGATCTTCAATATGAGGTTACAGACTCAAAACTTCCCTACGCACTCAGCTACAGGGGTCCACACACTCAGCTACGGACTCTACTCTACGCCTCCGCACACTCAGTTGTGAAGGCTTTTCTCTTATATCTACCTGCTTCTTACTTACCCTTTTTCTCAAACATAGACCTAGCATAGATTTGTCTTAGACTCTCTAAGACACACATATTTATAGCTTTTTACATATAATCCCATGGTTTGCAGACTATGGGTGGATCTAAAAACTAACTCGACTTTACATAAACAAGGAGTTGAAACTCCTTTTGACTTCTAACTATCTACGTGCTCTGCATCCACAAATTATGGTGACTTTACATCTTTTCATCAAAATTTACATCAAAACTTGGGTTTTTAACCCCAAAACTGACCCAAGGAACCCCATCCCAATAGTCACCCCACCCTTTGTTATAAATAGAAGCTCATAACTCATAGAACAGGCTTTTATGAGCCAATACTTTGGCTAGGCTTAGGCTTAGAGAATACTTGGGAGTATTGTGACGATCCTTGACTTCTCCATAGCATAGAGCGAATATAATTCTTTGGAGGAGTAGGCGGTGTTGACTATAATGTTCCACTATTGGGGCTAGTAGTTGTTAATGGTGTATGTATGGATGGAACTTTCACTTCATAATATAACTAATCCAACACATTTTTCATGCATGTGTTTTTATTGTAGTTGGACTCTTCTGGTTGCTTTAGCAATGTATGTTGTTTAACTTACACATTTTTGTATGAACTATTCTGTATGCAATTGTATGAATCTTGTTGAAGGAGTGTTGTTGGATTAACCTGTCACTTTAGTTTGTGGACTATTATGCTTCCATCTTGTGTTTTCATTCCACTCGTGTGTTCCTTTCAGGTTGCATACTATTACAGGATTCTAAAGGACACAGTTCCTTTTCCCCTCTATGTGTTAGAACCCCCATGCATATCACTTGACTCCCTACAAGGTCACACACTTTCTTCTAACAAAGTCATTATACTTACCTCTGCGCACTATCGTAGTTAAGGCACTACATTACCACCCACTACTGGGACTCTTACTCCAAACGGTATGAGGTCTAGTTGGGACTTCTTACTAGGGAGATACCCTTGACATGTTGGCAGGTCCAACACCATCAATATAAATAAATTCTTGATGATATAATCTAGGGTTTATGATGAACCCCTAGAAAGAAGTTGAAGAGTTTGTGTCTCTTGTATGGAACTAAGTTTTAGTATTTGATGTCTGAAGTTGAATGCTTCCATTATATGATTTTGATATGGTTAACTTCAAGTTTTTATAGTTTTGGGTGTACTTTCTCTCTAAGTTGTGTACTTTCTCTCTAAGTTGTGTACTTTCTCTCTAAGTTGTGTAGGTACATGTTACATAGTAAAATGTCACTGTCACCTTGTCAGTCTCCCTACTGTGTCATAAAATCACATTCACTAAACTCATGCTCTCTGAAATGGCTAAAAAACCCTCTTTGCCTAAGTTTATTGGATCATCGCGACTGTTCCTAAAATAACCGCGCTGACTGGCGGATGATAATGTGACTGGTGCACTGCCAGTGCAAAAGCACACGTGTTTTCTGCGCTGGTCGAATTTCACAAACAGCGCGCCCTCCGCTTGTACTAGTTCGCGCTGACCGGACCTCTCCTGTAATTGAGTTGCGATGTCAGCGCGCCAGCCCAGTTTTGCACCCGTGCTGATCCTGTTTAGGCAAGTTTGTTCTAACAGCCAGCCTTCCAGATGACTCCAGACTTGGCTGTTAGCATTGTAAAGGTCGCCATCCTTTCTCTGGCATGTCTGTTCGCCTGGTCACCCACTTTTCTTGGGGGAAAGCTCATCCTTTAACTATTCATGGAGACTCCTTCTCCTTTATAAGCCTCCACCATTGCCATGAGCAGCTAGTTTTTTGGAACATTGCTCTTTGTAGGCATTTGGTGTGTTGTGTGAGGATTGCTTAGGAGCTTGAGTAAGGTTATGAGTTTGTTGCCTTGTATGTGAGAGAGAGACCTCTTTGAATTGGGAGATCCACTTCAAAGGTGAATGCTTGGGAGACATGCTAGCTGGACCCTCTAGAGAAGGACTCGGCGTCAGGACTTTGGTTGTACCTTACTCTATTTCTGATTAATAAAGATAGATGACTACTGTTATGGTTCCATTCCCATTTGTCTTATGAATGATCAATGTGAATTATATCTTTCCTGACTGATATATAGTTGTTGCTAGTAGATTTTACGCTTGTGTTTGTTCTCTCTTTGCTTGTGCAGGTGTCCATCCGCGAGGATAGTGGAGGACTGTGATCGGCTGGAGCGAACGAGCGAGAGGATCATCTCTTCGTCAAACGTAGTGTTGAAATCCAAGTAGGTGTCCTTTACCCACTTGTTAATTACAACTAGGAACCTGCAGAGTAGCATTGTTTGATTGTTGCTAGACCCCTTTTGGGCTAGTAGGGATCGCCTCTATCCGTAGAGGGGATTTACCTCTCCAACAATTTGGCGACTCCACTAGGGAAAGCTTGCTTGTCTCTTTGTAGTTCATCCTTGTTTTTTGATTTGATTATTGCTTTCTTGTCGAAGATTGGGGATTGATTTGCTGTTGATTGGCTTCCTGGTCCATCCTGGGAACTGCTTTAATTGTCTTAAAAGCCTGTTGCCTTGGTTTGGGGATTTTTGATTCGATTTTGACTATTTTTTAGCCTCAGTGCGTTTTATTTCAGAACAGTTGCGCTGACATCACACAGTTACTTCTTTGTTTTCCCTGTCATCACGTTTATACATTTAACAGTCGCGCTGACCCTGTTTTCGAGCCAGCGCCCTTTATCCGTGTCCTTCCGCACTGACAGCGCAAAGTTGCTACAGACGTTTCCTTGTCATCGCTTTGTTGCTGAGGGGTCACCCGCGCTGATCCTGTAAAATTCTTTTTTGTCCAAATTGGCTTCCTAAACCTCTTGGTTTGGCTGTCCCCTGCTTTTTCCACTTGGCTTTTGACTTGTTTTATTTTGTCTGAGCTGTCACACACTTGCTTGTGAAGCCTTGTGTTGCGAGGGCTCGTTTGTTGCTTGTTTTCAGTTTTGCAAAGCCTTCTTTTTTGCTTTCGTCGCTTGGTTTGCATTTTGTCTTGACTTTTGCGATTGTTGAAGTGTGTCGAATCGTCATTTGCCTGGTTTTTGGAATCTTATCCTTCGGGTGTTCACTTTTCTCCATTGATTTCACACTTAAACCCTAGGGCATCTAGTGGCCGTGTGTGTCAAGCCTCCCATTCGGGATCTTGTGTTCTTGATTGACCAGCCAACTTCGTTTTTGTTTTCACATTCGTTTGGTGATTGTTGAAAGTGTTTGATTGTGTTCCAAGTGATTTGCTTTCCTCATTTGAATTCCTTGGTGTCTTGTTGAGCTTAGATCATGTAGCTCATAAGCCCTTGTTTTCCTTCGATTTGGGAAACTAGTTTTTAGTGCCTTGGGAATTGTCTTGTGTTTGCATTGAGTGATTTTAGTTTTTCACTTAGTGTTGCTATCTCTCTAATTCATTTTAAAATCACTTTTGTGTCATTGAAATGAAAAGCAAACTAGTGTCTTCTGCATTTAATAGTTGAAAGGAAAAGAACATTTCGTGGTTTTGTGTTTTCGAAAGAAAAGTTTCATTTCCTTACTGTTAGTTGCATTAGGCTGCGTGATTGCTTGAATTCGTTTTGTTTGGTTGAAAGATTCTTAACTTTCTTATAGCTAGAATTCATCAAACAAAATGATGATCTTTGGCATATAGTTGCATTTAGGAGCTTTTGAGAGATCATACGGTAGGACCTGAAACTAAAACTTAATTCAAAGATCAACCATAAAATAAACCAAATTTATCTAAAAACGCATTGGAACTTAACGTGAACATCTAGAGGTCTAGGCTAGAGACGTGTTCCGGCGTCTTTAAACCTGGTAGCTTACCGTTGAGTGGTTGGGTGATTCCTCCATGGTGAAACGATAAGTACTAGTACGGATTGGGCTCCCACGTACCGTCGCATATCTATGGGGAGACTCCATTAGGCTTGCATCCTTTATCCATAGGAAGCCGAGTCTGCCGCCTTGTGAACCGTAACGCACCGAACACAGCATTCGGGAAGATTGACTGCAGTACGTGAATTCCTTGGTTCTCATATGATTGCCAAGGTGTATATAGCAGTTTTACGGGTTGCTTGGTAAACCTTCCTTTTTGCTTAGAATCTCCAGAGAAGTCACTTTTGATCATTTTCAGACTCTTTAAAAGAAAAGGTGTAAGTGAGCGTCTTGTCACTTTGTGCTCATTAAACATTCGAAGTAGATAGAGTCATCTTTTCGTCCTTTTCTCGACTCTCGAAACATGAAAAGGTCAAGTTCAGTTCCTGTGTCTTAAAATTCATTTGGCCACGATAACATTACCCAGTTAGATCTTGTGTGCGTTTAGTTTTGTGTAGGTTTTACCGTTAGCTTATTTTAGGGTCTTTGTTTGGTCATCCTGGCGGATCCATCAACTCCGTCCTCGATCCCAAGTGAAGAAGAGTCCCCATCTTCTGTTGCCCCTGAAACTCTGGTCTGTGACGCTCTTCCCATTGTTCCGAGCATCCAATCGTTGAATTCTCAAGCTCCAGAGGATGATTTCTACAAGTTCTTTTACAACCCTATTTGGGAGCCCTCTGACAAGGATTAACCTGCCACTCCTGTCAGTGCTCCATCTCCGATGGCTTCATCCGATATGGGCGACGCTTCCCCAGTGTCTAGTGGCCCGTCTGTTATGTCAAGTATAGATTCTCCCATTCCGGCAACATCCCCCATCATATCCACACCCTACACCGTTACGTCTTCAGGTGTCACGGTGCCAGGGCGTTACAGGTCATTGCGGGATGCTATGAACTCGGCAGTTTCCTCTTCCGTTTGGGGTCAAAACATCATCCCTACCACAGGACCGTTTGTTTCCCAAGCCCCTCATTCTGCTGTTACAGCAGTCCCCACCAACCCGACCGTTTGTGTCACGGCCTCAACTCCAGTTGTTAGTACGGTCACAGCTTCATCTGTTGTCACTTCTACCGCAGGCCCATCTCGAGGTCCAACGCAGAGTGGTGAATCGTCCCCTTCTTCTAGAGTTGTGCACCCCGCAAGTGGTGCTCCTCCTGCTTCCGAGTATATGACGGAGGAGGATGCATATTTCGAATACTTGCGTAATGTCCAGAACCTAGATGGTCAAGGCCCGTACTATGATGCCGAGAATCATTATTTGTACACCTCCTTGCCTCAAATTCCTTATGATGAGATTTCTGTTCCATTGAACGTGGATTGTGGCACCACCGGGTATGGTGGCAGCCAGTACTATCCAAGACAAGGACAGCAAGGACCACCTTACCAGGGTCAACAGCCTTACGTGCAGCCTAATTATGGGCAGCAGTATGCTGGTCAAAATTACCCAAGTCAGCAGGGAGGCCCACAAGGACAACCTTATCAGGGACAACCTTTGGTCTCTAGTGGTCCGGCGTTTACATATCTTGGGAAACCTTCAGGAAACCCGGGACAACCCAACGCCCAACAAGGTCAACCAGGTACCCAACAAGGCTACCCTTCGGGGCAACCTTACAGGAACCAGGGACAACCCCAAGGGCAACAAGGTCGACCCGTAAACCAGCAAGGTAACCCTTCTGGGCAAGGGGGCCAGCCTTACGTGCAGCAAGGCCGGCCTACCACTCAGCGACCCTCCGGTCAACAGGGACAAACCTCGGTTGCGCAAGGGCAGCCTCTCACCCAGCAAGCTAGACCTTCTAGACGAGCAGGGTCGCCCCCAATCCGACCAGGACAACCCTCTGGCCAGACGGCTCAGCATTCAGGCGGGTACCAATCCCGACCTCCTCTCTCAGGTGGGTTTCAATGCCAGCATCCATATCAAGGTGGGTATCAATCTCAGCCTCCGTATTCAGGTGGGTACCAATCCCAACCTCCTTACTCGGGCGAGTATCAATCCCAACCTCCATACTCAGGCAGGTATCAATCCCAGCCTCTGTACTCTGGCGGGTATCAGGCCCAGCCTCCCTATTCGGGTGGGTACCAATCCCACCCCCAGCATTCAGGTGCATATCAATCCCATCAAATTCCACCTGGTTCACAGGCTCAGTACGAATACCAGCAACCCCAGGGACAAAATCCATATATCCCTTATCAGAATTACCAACAGCCGCAGGGTAATCCTCAACCGAATTATCAACAACCTGCTGGCCCATATGGTAACCAATGGGGTGCTGGGGGGCAGAATCAGCAACCTAGTTCTGGGAACAACCCCTATGGACAAAATCCTTCTGGGCAAGGCCCTTACGGCCCTGGTCCATCGGGACAAGGACAATGGGGACAACCTGGAGCTGGGTGGAATTCTGGTTCCACCTCATATCCGTCGCAAATGTCGTTTAATCCACAGTTACCATTTTTAGCCACGTTGGAACTGCCAGATGTGTCAAAGTTGACGAACGATCCCATTCTACGCGACCCACAGTGACCACCAGTTCCAACTAAAATTCCTAGCGATTGTCCCAAATTTGATGGGAAGGTTGGAGAGGACCCTCAGGCTCATGTCATGACGTATCACTTATGGTGTTCGTTGAATTCATGGCTAGATGACTCGATCCGACTTCGCCTCTTTCAAAGGACCCTCACTGGTTCGGCGGCAAAATGGTATATCGAATTGTCTCGTGCATCATTCCATGATTTCAATTCACTGGCTATGGCATTTTTGAATCACTTTCAATTACCCATTCGGTATGAGACGGGGAATCATCTGCTTACGTCTCTTAAGCAGGACACTGCTACACATATCTCCGATCATATTCATGAATGGAGAAGGCATCGTAGGTTAATCAAGTTTTGGATACCTGATTTCCTCCTCACCGACTGGTTTACTACCTCCTTTGTCCCCAGATTACACGGGACATTGCTATGGGGGCATGCGTAACTGAAGAGCAAGCGATCGCGCGCGCTCAGTACCTAAACTTGTTCTATTCTCAGTCTGGTACTTTGTATGATTATTTGCCAGACGCCCCTAGGCCCGGCACATCCAAGGCTCCGCCCAAGCCATCTGTTGATGGAGTCATTGGCTCTGTAGGCCAGGCCTCTAAAAAGTCATCCAACTCTGGGAAGCAGAAGTCGAGTTCACCTAACGAAAACTCTTCCCAGGGCATTGTAATTTCCGGTAACACTTCCGAGGTCAATGTCGTTCAGTCCTCTACGGTAGGCAAGGCCTCGAAAGGCAAAAAAAAGGAAAAGGGCAAAGGGAAAAATAAGTCTGATCAACCCAAGCAGGAATCATCTAAACCTCCTGGTGAGGAAGGAGCTAAGCGCAAGCCTAAGTATCCTTGCCTCATTTGTGAGGAAGACCACTATACTAAGGACTACCCTAGGCGGGCCGAAGTTAGCTGGTTGTTGAAAGGTGCTCAAGGGATCCCTGCTGTTTTGAAAGAACCCTTTCCCTCTCAGCAAACCCAGATGGTAGCTGATCCTTCTTCATCCTCTCCTTTCGGTTCCCAGGTCTTCATGGCTGGAACTATTCCTATTCATGTATCAACTCGAGCTAAGGATTATCCGTCGTCTGCCGAGAAGGAGCCAGAGGTTCCCTCAAGTGCTCCTCCGTCCAGCTCTGGTCCTCTCCATATTGAGAGACCGAGTGCCGAGACGACAATCCGACCCCCTCCCAAAGGGGTACTCAGGAGGTCTTCCTATAACCCGAATGCTCGTGCTGCCCAGCACTATAGCATCGTGGAGGACTTAGCGCAGGCTCTGTCTGCCATGTCCACATTAGAGGTCCTTCAGAGCTGTCCCCCCTAGAGGAAGTCCCCGCTATCGGCCATCGGTGGCATAGACCCAGCGGACTCGGATTTAATCACTTTCGATCTCAAGAGTCATGTTCCGCGACTGCCTCATCGGATAGCTTTCCTCATTCAAGTCGTCATCAATTCTAAGACGATCCATCGTACAGTCATTGATGAGGGCGCCTCACCCTGCATCATGTCCGTTGCATGTTGGAAAGCCATCGGGTCTCCGACGTTGAGTCAGTCCCCGACGACCTTGGAAGCATTCGACGGGAGAGAGTCTCGACCTTATGGTATCCTTCAACGGCTACCGATTACCTTAGAAGGGAAGACTGTAGAAGTTGAAGTTGAAGTTGTAGACGCAAGTCTTACCTATAACCTTCTTCTGGGCCGGAGCTGGACGTACGCTATGTGTGCTGTAGCTTCATCTCTCTTCCATGTCATTCATTTTCCCCATCAAGGGAAAATTGTCATGGTTGATCAACTCTCGTTTTTCTCTTCCTCTTCTGAGGGAAACATACCCTTCGTTGAGCATACCTCAGTTCCATATGAAAATGTGGGAGTCGAGCTCTTCAAAGACCCCGCCCTTATGGGTGTTTTTTCCCTCCCACCTCCCAACTTCGCCTCGATCTCTATGATCTTGGTCCATTCTGATCCTTGGATTCTCCCTTCCATCGACTAGATAGAACCTTGGGGCAAGGAGATGCCATTGAGCCCAGCCGAGCTCAACTACATTGAAATTGTCATTGCATCGGCTTCTCATGATGAACCCACCGTCTCGAGTGGGGCACTTGACTCAGATGATTTTCCCCCTTGGTTAGGAGAATACACCTCCTCGGATCCATTGAAGGAAACATTTCCTTCCGATGAGGCTATTATAGAGACCATGTCTCTGGATGAACGACCGTGGTTCCCTCTTCACCACCGTTCTTCCTTCCTCCCTACCTCCCAGGAAACTCTACTGTGTCTTGCGCGGTTTGCTTCATGTCTCCCTTCTCAACCCCTTCGAACGCCCATTCAGATTTATCACACATCGTCCGAAGGAAATTTAGGGAACATCACGCAAACTCAACCAATCGACATCTCTGTCAAGGCAGGGATCATCGAGAATATTTACATAGGAGTGACCTGCACTCCGGAGGAGATTCAGGTTTATATCACTCTTTTTCGCGAATTCTGCGATGTTTTTGCATGGTCATATGAAGCAATGCCCGGTATTGATCCATCTATAGTCGTGCACGAGATACCAACGTATCCCGGGGCCAAACCTGTTCGCCAGCGTTTGTGTCTCGTGCACCCCCGCAAGGCGGCAGCCATCAAAGCAGAGGTTGAAAAGCTTCTTAAGGCGGGATTTATCTATCCCATCCCACTGACAGAATGGGTCTCAAATATCGTCCCTGTCGACAAAAAACAGGGTACCATTCTTGTCTACGTTGACTACTGTGACATCAATAGAGCTTGCCCAAAGGACAACTACCCCACTCCATTTATTGATCAACTCATTGACGCGTGTGCGGGTAGCGAGATATATTCTTTCATGGACGGCTTTTCTAGTTACAACCAGATCAACATTGCTCCGGCAGATCAACATAAGACGGCTTTCATTTGTCCCTGGGGCACCTTTGCTTATAAAAAGCTCCCCTTCGGCCACAAAAATGTCGGCGCTACTTTTCAGCATGCGATGTCATATGCTTTCCACGATATTAGACACATCGTACAGCCTTATCTGGATGATCTTCCCGCTCATTCAGCTAAGCATGCGGACCATCCATCGCACCTTCATGAAATCTTTCTTCGTTGCAGACATTATAATATTCGCTTAAATCCGCACAAATGTGTCTTCTGCGTCGAATCAGGTCGACTGCTCGGGTTTATCGTCTCCCAAGAGGGCATCCGTCTGGATCCCCTTAAAGTCGAGGCAATTTTGAATCTTCCTCCCCCTGAAACTTTGCAGCAATTACAGAGTTTGAGGGAAAAGCTAATTTTTTAAGACGGTTTATACCAAACTATGCCAAAGTGGCAAAGGGTTTTACCCAGTTACTGAAGCGTGACACCCCATTCCGATGGGATGCCATAGCCGAGGAGTCGTTCACTCATCTCAAAACTCTCCTGGTTTCCGCCCCTTTGTTGCGGCCTCCGAATTACCATCGTAACTATACACTCTATTTGGCTGCTGCCAATACCACTATCGGCATGGTTCTAGTTCAAGACGACGATCATGGCATCGAGCATGTCATCTATTATCTTAGTCGCAACTTATTAGACACGGAAACTCGATACGCATATGTCGAGAAGTTGGCTCTCGCCGCGGTTTGTGCCGTCCAACGATTCCACCACTACATTTTGTTGCATACTACTACGGTGATTTTAGACTGTAACTGCATGACCTACATTCTTTCACGACAATTGCTGGGGGGCAAGTACTCAAAGTGGATCGTGATCCTCCAAGAGTTCAACTTGGATTTACTGTAGCCAAGTCAAAGAAATCACTTTTTTTTTATGAACTGCTATACTCCTTGCCATCCGCCGCTACTTCCTCACAGATAGAGGAGTCGATTCCAGATGAAACTCTTTTCCTGATCAGCACCCTCGATCCATGGTACGGGGACATAATTGTCTATTTGCAGATGTCCTCCTTCCGCCCTGAGACTTCGAAAGATGCTCGTCGGCGGATTCGTCACCAAGCTCAGCCATATCGCATAGTTGGGGACACCCTATACCATCTTGGGGTTGATTCGGTTCTTCGTCGGTGTCTCACCTTCGAAGAAGCTGAAAGAGTTCTAAATGACTGCCACTCTGGTGCTTGTGGCGGTCACATGTCTGGATACGCTACTGCACAAAAGATCCTTCGCGCTGGCTACTTCTGGCCTTCCATCTTCAAGGACTGCATTCTCGTCGTCCACTCATGTCACGAATGCCAGATATACCAGCAGAAGATGCGTGCTCCTACTGCCCCTCTGCACCCCGTAGTGACCGTTGGCCCCTTTGCTAAGTGGGGCATCGATTATGTGACATGTAACCCTCGCTCGGCCGGGGGGCATGGTTACATCATCGTTGCTGTCAATTACTTTACAAAATGGACCGAGGTGATGCCCACATTGTCAGAAGATGGTCATACGGCGGCGCAATTTCTTTTCAACCATGTTATTTCTCGGTTTGGAGTTCCACAAGCCATTGTCACTGATCATGGAAAACATTTCCGTAATCATATGATGGTCGAGTTGACAACCCAACTTGGACTTAGGCATGATAGTTCCTCTCCATACTATCCCCAGGCGAACGGTCAGGTTGAAGCCGTGAACAAAGTTTTGGTCACGATGCTTCAGAGAATTGTTGGCATGCACAAGTCTAATTGGCATTTGATGTTGTTTTCCACATTGTGGGCCTACCGAACCTTCGTGAAGGATGCCACCGGCTTCACCCCTTTTCAGCTAGTGTATGGGTTGGAGGCAACCCTTCCCATTGAGTGTGAGATTCCTTCACTCAAATTAGCCGTCGAGTTACTTCCCGAGACTACTCCTGTAGAAGAGTGGCTTCTTTACCTAGAACGACTAGATGAGACACATCGTCTAGCCTCCCTTGCTATTGAAGCTCAAAAGAAGCGAGTGAAAACTCACTTCGATAACTCAGTTAATCCCCACTCTTTCGTCAAAGGTGACTTGGTACTGCTCTACGATCAGGCTAGTGATAAGCTAGGAGCAGGAAAACTCGAGCCAATGTGGCATGGGCCCTACATCGTAAAAAGAGTTCTACAAAAAGGTGCCTACGAGCTGATCGATTATGAAGGCAATCCCCTTGACAGGCCCCGTAATGGGCTATATCTTAAGAAATATTACGCCTGAGTCCAGGCACTCTCTCTTTTATTTTTTACATGCATATGCTTTTTTACAGTGTGTTTAGTGTGTGTGCGTGTTTATTTGCTTTTTGTCTTAGTGTGTCGACATGATTGTTGCTTATTGTGTCTTTTGTTTCTGAACAGATGTCTGGATCACCTTACGTTGGTTTCGCTGATGGTGCTTCCCGCAGTACTCGAAATCTGTCATCTGCGGCATGGGTGATCTACGATCCTCATGGTGAGATAGTAGATATTCAAGGTGTGTGTCTAGGTTGTACAACAAACAATGTAGCTGAATATAGTGATATAATTGAATTATTAGCCGAGGCGATCAACCTCAGAATCCGCTCATTGGTTGTAAACTTAGATTCACAGCTTGTAGTCCACCAACTCAATGGACAATATTCCGTCAGAGATCATCGCATATTAAGGTTGTATTTACGTGTTAAGTTATTGGAAAGAGATTTTGATTATATTACTTATCATCACATTCCAAGAAGACTTAATGTTGTAACTGATGCATTGGCTAACTATGTATTAGACAGACATTTGCGAAATATGTAAATCAATAAACATAAGAAGCATAAGATACAATAAAAACACCATGTATATATATATATATATATCGTGTGGAGCACTAAGGTGCTCAAAAAATAAGTGTACATGTCTCATAAATCCGACGTCCTCAGTACATCTGAGACGTATGTCTCTCAAAATTGCAATGGAAAATAAAACATAGGCGTCTACTGTGGTGGGTTATGCTCTCTGTAGCACGCCACCGCTTGGGCCACCCGCCTCAAAAGGCGGTGCATCCTGGGTTCTACACCCACTGTATGGATCTAAGCAGCTAGGGGGACCTCCTCGATCCCCTGGTAATCTGGGACTCCTGCCAGTAATCCCTCCAGATTGTGAATCACGGTCTCTGTCTGGTCGCCTCCTGCAGGAGCCAAGGCCAAGATGCCAGTGCCTTGCTCCTCCCTCCATGCCTCTGGAGCCAGGCCAAGGGGTCTCACGGGTCCCACATCTGCACAGCATAATAATTTATTAGGACATGTACATGAAAAAATGCAAAAACATCACAAAAATGAAAATCAAAAAGATCAAGTGTTTTACCTCCATCATCCCACTGCTCTCCCGCAGGCAGCGGCATGTTAGGATCACCACGGAAGTCGATACCGGCGTATGGCCAGTCCTCGACGAAGATAACCTGGCACTCTAGCCACTCTCGGAAACAGATACCCCACGACACTGAGCGACCGCCACCTCCATGTGGCATGACCCAGGACCACTTGGTGGCCCTCATCTCTCGTGCGTTGTTCGGCGGGTCTACCACCATGGTCTGCAGCCGAAGGGTCGGCACCCGCTCAAACATGAGTGGAAGAAGAAGCGATCCATAGCCGAACTGTTTCGACTCTCGACGTCGACAGGTACTCAACTGCCTCTTCATGCTGTTGGTCACAGCTGCCGCCCAGTTGAAAATCGTGGGCTATAAACACTCGAGAGCTAGCAAAAGGTTGGCCTTTGAGGCCTCGTGGTTTGCCAGACTGCCTGCTGCCCGCATCACCAAGAAAAGTATAGTGCGGAGCACTATGTCGGCGTGTGGTCCGGCACCCACTAACGGGATGCTACACTTCCCGCTCCGTGTTTTGGCCGCCTGTGGGCATACACGGGCCATCAACTGATCAAGCGTCTTGCCGCTAGGTCGATGCCCCTCCAGGATAGGCATCACACCTCAGCGAGACAATCCAGTCAAGAAGTAAATGTCCGACGAGTCGAACTCTATGTCTCGGCCCCGGATGGTGAATTTCCCATCCACTGGGTTCCATGCTCTGATCAGGAGCTCTAGCAGGTCCAGCTGAGCCCTCAAGCGCGGGGTAAGGAAGAATTTGAGTAATCCGCATGCCAGCATTGCATTGCGGCATCCGGCATCAACAAAAGCAGCTATATCTGCGTTATCATGGTCTCTCTCTTGCCATGTAAAGGCCATTATGTCCTGCAAGATCACCCAAAAGACATTAGGTTGCCTGCATTTGAAAATTGCCTATTTAATTTAAAAAAATCAATCTTCACGGCGCCAGCGCCACTGTTTCTAAAACAGCCGCGCTGAAAATGGCGGCCTGTGTATTTTTCTCTGGGTCAGTGCAGAAGGACACGGGTTTTCCGCACTGACCCGGAAAGTGGTGTGTGTTGGGAAAATCGGTCAGCGCGGACCCGATGGGCGAATCCGCGCTGACTGAGAGCGCACCAACGCTCAAAAAATTTGGCCAAATGGCCAAATCCCACGGTGAAATTGCATGCAAATGGAATCAAAATGGAGCGCAAGGCAAGAGGGGCCTACCTGGGATCAGCTGTCGGAAGATCGGCGTCCGGATGATGAGGAATTCGCTCCGTCAACTTTGTAGTTCTTCAATGTTCTCCAAAGCTCAAATGGTAAAATGGTAAAAATGATTTTTACAAATCCCTATTTATGGTAAAAATTCCTAATTTGACTAATAGTTCTTATGAATGTGGGTTTTTGCCATAGTTTTTACCATGAATTCACTCCTGATGTCATTAATTATGCCTTAATGCATATGTTATTATGTTTTTCGACATATCAAACGGGTTTACGCGGGTGCTTCGCTTGTGCAGGTCCTCGGAATCGGCGAAGTCACGGTGGGTTTATATACACTTGGTCCCAAAAATGTCGTCATTAAGCTCTTTTCCGACATAAAACAAGAAAAGATTGCCGAGCCTCCTCTCAGCTCGTCAAAAGGAACGAGAGGTGGTCGCGTTTAAAGCTCTTTTTTGACCGTTTAAACCAACAAAGATTGTCGGGTGTCTATCATTTCGCACTCGTTATTGGTTCTAAAATGACGTGCTTTTGACCACTTTTTTACTTTTCCAAGTCAGAATCACTACTTATGAAAAGTACTCCTCGGTCGTAATGATCGGGCGGTTCTTTCGAGCATCATTTTATACTTTTTCGGGCTCGAGAGACACAACTTTACGAAAAAGCACCCCCCAGGAGTTTCCTTTTCAGCTGTCTTTTCAAACTCTCTAAACATGAAAAGACGTCGAGCTCTTCCTTTGTCAGGCTCGTTAAAACTGAATGACATCGGGCTCCGTCGAAATGACGCCTTCCAAGCATATGCTATCCCCGTCAAGCTTGTCATCCAAAAATAATCGGGGTACTCACCAGAAATGGTGGGGGAAATAAAGGAACCATAATCATCGTCATCGGCAGTATGTCGCTCTTGAACATGGCACTGTTTGCATTCGTGTCTGGGTGGGGACATCTCATCTCGCTTCACTTTTTCCTCCATGGGTTTGGGTTATCCTATTTGGCCATTCATCTGCTCATTGTCCTTTCATTACAACCTCTGATCATTTGACCCCCAAATACTGCCAAATCCGTCATTGTGCCGCCGATATGTTCAAGAAAAGTTGGCCTCTGCAAGTATAACCTCCCTCTGATATTTCACACAAAACATATTGTCTCTTCCCGTCTCGTGTTGATGATGTGGGAAACATTATGGCCCACCTTCGATAAAGGTCACCTCCTGTCGACTTCAGCTCATTATCCAGGAGTGACCTAGAGACTCCCTTCAGGTACCTTGGAGCCTGCATGCCTCAATGGTAGGTTCTTCATGTTCAATGCGAGGTTTCATCATTGGCCTCCGATCGGATGACTCCGCGGGTGTTCGACACCGGCTCATTCATTCGCACGCCGTGGATTGTACCTATAGTACCTTGAGGACCATCGTCATCATTGGTGGCCCCTCTCGTGTCTGTTAACAGCTTTCATTATTGGCTGGTAATCAGACGATGTTCAAACATGTTCGACTTCAACACATGTATTCACATGTTTGAAATTGTACTTTGTTCGGGTTTGGATGG